>QEIL01000190.1:0-41252 GCA_003116535.1 Paecilomyces niveus | reverse complement strand
TGGGCCATATGGGATGCCATAAATTTGAAGATTTGGAGCTTCCCTAGCTAGTTCTTAGACCATACGGGTCGCCATAAATTCGAAGGTTTGTGGCTTCCCTGAGGTCGGCTAGTCCATAAGGGCTCTTAGACCTTGTGGGACACCATAGTTTGGTGAAGATTTAATAACCAAGAAGATTCCCATATTAGAACACAAATCATATACCTTCCAATATCTTCAAATGGATGTTTTAATTATTTACACTTATGTTGTCACTGGTCTTGCTGGATTTCTTCTGCTCCAGCGATATGTGGCCAGATGCATCCGCTTCGTCTTGAATCCGCGCCTAATATTCTTGTTCTTCAGATGTCTGGTACTTCCATATATTTTCCGACGTCGTCGTCTCTGGGGCCCAGTTACAAGATTGCAGATTATTTCACATGCAATATACCTTGGTGGAACCTTTACATGCAATATCTGGGGAGTCTCCGGATTTGCAGCTGCCAGCTCACGAGCAGCATCACTGGCTGTCCTACATCTAGTCCCAGCACTCTTTGTCCCACAACTTAGTCTAGCTGCTGATATCACTGGGATTTCACTCTCTGTATGTCACCAGTTACACCGCACCCTCGGGCTGATGGCTTGTTTTCAAAGCGCCTTGCATATAATAGCCTCACTACATACTACAAAGTTTAATTGGAATGATCGAATCCAGCAATACGGCTTAATGGTGAGAGGAGGTTCCTTCCTAACACCAACCAAAATAATATTTTACTCACTAAAATATAGGCTGCTATTGCGCTTGCGGTTTTGTTGATAATAATGCTACCATGGATCCGTCAGTGGTTCTATGAGCTCTTCCTCACCAGCCACTTAATTCTTAGTGTCTTTGTGGTGATCGCAATATGGCTCCACTTGAGACGACGCCTTGGGTTTGACGGTATCTGTCTTGTTATTTCCTTCGGTTTGTTCGTGTTGAATTCCATCATTTATATGCTTCGGCAGATTTTCCGTAATATCGTGATTGGGCAGCCATTGGCGATAGCAGATCTCATCAAGCATAAAGATGCTGTCGAGATTACGTTTCGACCACCAAGACCATGGAAAGTTCACGCAGGCCAGTATGTGTACGTGAGAGCCCCTGGAGTCCGACCGTTTTCCTTTGCCGAATCACACCCCTACAGCATCATATGGTGGGAAAGTGGACCGGATGAAAAAGCAGTCAGTATTTCCGTGCTTGCCAAAGTCGAATCCGGATTTACTAGAGCTCTATATGTGAGTCCGCACACGCGCCTCCGGGTCTTGATAGACGGACCATATGGCGAGCATAAGGATACAGAAGCCTACGACTCGATCCTGATGATTGCTGCTGGAATTGGAATTGCTGCACAGTTGTCCTACGTCAAAGAGCTAGTTGGTAGACTGCGCACACAAAGTCACATGACAAACACTGGAGTTCATACTCACCATAAGCGAATTTCCTTGGTATGGCAACTCGAGGAAGAATGTAAGGCTTCATATTTATATCCCAACAGAACAATCTGACACACAAGATAGACCATCAGGATTGGGTCTGTGATTGGATGGACAAGCTTCTTGATGAAGACTCCAAAACCATGGTAAGGATAAATAACTTCCTCTTTTGCCTTTCTAACTCTATGTAGGCGCTTGCATACTCGCTCTATATCCTCAATAAAGCGGACACAAGCTATCAGGATGGGGACCGAGTCCATGTAGGGCGCCGAGGCGCAATATTTTATGGGAAGCCAGATCTCAGAGGTATATTAAATAAAGAACTGCATTCCTGTACTGGAAGATTACTTCTTAGTGGTATAGATCCTTAATGCACCGGTAGATATTCTTGCTAATACGCTCTACAGTCTCCGCTGAACCGGAAATTCGGGATGAAGTGAGGAGCTTGGTGATAGGATCAACCCGATGGGTAGATTTCTATGAGCCTGACTACCAGCCCCATCAAGCTACCGGAGGCTTTTGGGCACCGAAGAGAAAAATCCGCCATTTTGGAACAGCTTAATATAGTAGGTAAAGGACCAGAGGAATATTTCGAGTGTTCAGATCAGGATTTGATTCATTTTCATTGTCCTCGATCAAGTCCCCTAACTTTATGGGTTTCATGCAGGACTTGCTCTAGTTTCAGAATTAGGTATCTAGATAGAACGATCTCATATTTTGTCCTTTACTGGCAAGCCATTAGTAATAATATATTTTCTTTCGAAGTAATGTCTACCAATTTGCTTCGCCAGATAAAGAACTTCGGATAGATATAGTTTTTGTATGGAAGAAATATTCATTCTAGCAATACTAAGGATGCACTTAGTTTATTATTTCCACCTGGTTGACATTGGAATCTCGAGCAAGACGAATGTAGGGCTTGAGACAGCTCGGCCCTGGCGATAACTTGAGGAAATCATGCTTATCAGATTTAGCAATTATATAATAATAGACGTTAGCTGCTCTCTTACCTCTATAAGTTCATGAACCGATTTGGATTTTGTATGATTCACAAATATTGACAACATAGGATCCCAAGAGTCCAAGGTTAGAGACTCTCCCTTGCGTAAAAACGTAGTTGGTTCGAGGCATTCTATAACCATCTGACCAAGTGAACGGGCATCTTCCTGTGATTTTTTGCAATCTAATTGTCTAAGCATGCAGATTCCGATATCGGCTAGAAGCGATTAGCTTAGGTTAGTTATCGATCCTGGTCATGTGGCGACATACCTATTTTGACTGCTCCATCCATGGAAAGAAGGACATTTCCAGATGTCAGATTTCCATGGGTAAATCGAAGAGTTTGGTGTATATATTCCAGCCCGTTCAATATCTCATGACAAAATGCTGCCACTTCATATGCTTTAAGCCGACCGAAGGGGGTTGCAAAGACTTGCGCTAAAGACACATCCATCAACTCATAGAAAAAGTAAAGGGCACCATTAGAGTACAAAGTCTCTTTTAGAAAAACAATGTTTTTGTGTGAAGCAAGGGTAATTCTTGAGAGCCATTCTTTAGTATGAACTTTGACTTCCTTGGCGAAGAAATCTGAAAAGGTGTTGTCTTTTGTGTGAACGACGAAACCTCGTCCTCCCTGATCTGATCTATAGATTTTTTGGTAGTGCTGCCATGGGTCGCCAGTCCTCTTGTTTAACAGGTCTGTATAACCAGTAGTGATCTTGTGAAGCTTGTTTCCGTTCCTTTTCTTATCTCCAGTTGAACTATCCTCTGTAGCAGCCCTTTTAAGAACCGAAGAGTAGCTAGTACTGGTCCTGGGAAAGAGAGACACTCGATTGTCTTGATTGTGCTCCATAGCAGAATGTGATAGGTTAAAAAAATTCCTTAAGTCTATTAGCTCTATATATTAGATAAATAGTGATATGTCTTGTAATTTTATTATATTTCCCTAACCTCTCCGCGCCCTCCCCCACTACTGAAAATCGGTGTGCTAAAAATATATTGTAGCGGCTGCATCATGAGTCTTCAAGCACCCGAAGGCGATTGCGCCACTCGCCAACTTTCTAAGAAGCCTTTGTTCCAACCTAACTAAAATTAATGTGCCCACATTTTCAGAATTGGTAATTTATAATCTAGAAGCCACGGGCCACTGTCCACGGGCCACACTCCATGGGCCATACTCCATGGTAGACCACATGCCTTAGGGATCCCCTTCTAGTGATATTAATCAACTGAAGGTAAGCAACAATAAAAGTGAGAAAGGAGAGTTTATATAGATTTTAGGTTTCTACTCTCCACTACGCCTGTATTTAGTAACAATATTTGACGGGCATACATTACATTAACCTTTAAGATGGGATCGGTTGCCAATTCAAGGCTATCCCATATGTCGCCGGCCGAGCGGAAAAAAATAAAACAAAAGCGATACCGTCGATTACAAACAACAATGAGAAAAGCATATGAACTAAGTCTATGCGACACAGATGTCTTTCTTGGTGTTCGAATTAAAGATAATGGTCGAATCACGATGTTTCGCGCTGATAGCAGTGGTATTTGGTCATTTATTGCATCACAACTGGTCTGGTACCTCACTTTACCAGTATCATATTCCAAAGCTCACATCAAGTAGGATTCGTATTATCCGATCCCAGATCGGAAAACACCAGAAGATTTTTCAAGGCGACGTCCAGAGGATTCTTCTCAGGCAAAAGTCGCAACAATTACTGATATGGAGGATTCTTCTTAGGGTGGAAACTAGGGGTTTAAGGGAAGCATTCCACAAAATGATTGGATATGAAAGTGATATGAAAGCTCTTTTTAATTACTGGGGTGATCTTGCTGTTTAATAAATAGGCCCCTATAGTCAGTTTCTCTAGGCATCCAAAAGATCTCTTCGCTCCCTGAGTCGGAGATAGGAATGTTTAACCAAGAACTCTATCCCGTAACGCTCTCAGTCTTGAGTTCAGTGTCACAGGAGAGACGATGTCACAAGATTTTCGACCTGTCGCTGGGCAGTGCACATGTCACTATTTGTTCTAAGAACCGACTTCTGGGTCATTTATTGGCCTGAGACTTCCGATCTAGGAGACGGAATGAGAGAGGCATGGGTAATTGCGAGAATAGCCATGAGCGTGAAATGACTCCTCTCTGCTCACCACAGCTGCCTGCATATGTCCCAAAACAAACTAAACCCGACCTCTTCATGATAAGATATGACTACCGAGATTTCCAGAAGGATAGGTGCTAGGAAAGAAAATTTGATATCATTGGTCATTGCTTTAGGAAATGAAGAGGTTGAAGTATATGTTGGTTGCTTTATAACTTTTCTCGGTGTGGTTGAGTCAAAAGGACCTGGAAGAACACTTGCATACGCTACCCTACCACTCTTTCCATTGAATACTTGAGAACTCCTTTCCATATCAGACCCTCATCTCTTCTACTCCAGAGACTGAGGATCTCTAGAGTACCTCAAAGACAGCCATAGATCTCTGTCTCGTGCCAGTTTTTCGTGATGATCTATCCAGCTAAATGCCAGACGTTTTTCATCATCCGTCATCGGGTACACACCTCGTTCTAAAAGCTCATCTAAAACGGCCCTGCTGCCCGAGAGCGCCGCCTGCATTCTCAAAGAACTGGAATGAAATGGTCGCACTGTAAAGACGGCACCATGGTCCAAAAGAATTTTGACAACATCAGGATAACAGAGATCTACTGCAATATCCAGTGGAGAACAGTCCCGAAGATAATTCCTGTTTGGATGGACGCCTCTCTCCAAAAGTAGCCGGACGAGCTCAGGCATATTTCCACATGCAGCGTCAAACAGAAGGCTCTCCGAAATAGTACGTCGTTTCGCGACAGCTTGCTTGGCATAACATGACAGAAGCTGAGTTATATCTCCAGGCGCGATATACGGGTCTGGGGAAGATGGAAATGCGCCATCCTCGAGTTCCAAGCATTCTCCAAAGAGCTCACGTGCCTGAGCTGCCATTTGTAGGGATGAAAGAAGCAAAAGGTGGAGCGACTCAAGTTCCGAGAGCAAAGTCGGATTATCTTCCACAGTCGGGGGTCTCTTGTGCGGGTCATGTGCAGTAACAGTCTCATCTAGGTCAAGAAGGTCGAAGAGGCATGAACGATCCGATATGGAAGTCTGGTTGTCATTTGTAATCGGAGATCTCTCGAGACGTCTATCGTCCTCAGCCGTTATGTTTCGCAATCGAGAAGGTTTGCGGGTGCGTCTTTGGGAAGGAGAGGAGTAGCTTGAACTCAAGGCAGTTGAAGAAGATGCAGTTCTAGAGTGACGGGCCTTTGAGTTTCGGAGAGAATAGCGTGTCTGACGGGTAAACACCATTGTTGCCGTTGCTTGTTGGAATGAGAATGGAAGAAGCTGGGGAAATAAAGAAGATGGAGAAAAGAACACAGGGAAGAGGATGGTCCAGCTTTTTATACCCATCGCCCGTGCTCAGCCTCTCCTACGACGCTAACGTCACTTGTATCGAGACTGACGATTGGTCTCAGAATGCTGGTGCAGCATGCGGACAATCACTAGAAGCATCAACCAATGGAGGTCTCAACCCGTAGATGAGGCGAGTGTCGCATCAAGATGTATACCCAAGTGTTCTGGATAGGTTATGCCTGCTAACCTTTCGCTGGCTGTTCCGCGAAGAAAGGTCACTAGGTCCCATAGCCATCGGAAGGGGATCATGTTAAACCAACAGCGTTCCGCCTCCCGATGCACATTCCCAGGAGTCTATGCGAATACATCGGGTGCTATTGATCCCGATAGGGCACAGTCGTCTGCCTGCTAGGTTTCCCTGACACTTTCCCCTGACATTTCTAGCAGGCGAAAACAGGAAGGCAGAGGTCCTGAATCCCTCGGAGTGGCGAAATATGCCAGGGTATAGCCTCACAACTCGCTTCCGGATGTTCGAGATAGCTGAACAGACCCGAGGACAACACGGTTCTTGCCATCTTAGATATAGAGCTCACCGTCTCAGGCAGCTGTGGGCCACAATCATCCAAGCCACCATAACCACCGACATAGGAAGATTGAAAGTGATACAACTCAACAGGTTGACGCTCCACCTGCATAGTGCAGGCTGATCAGCGTTGAGCATGGATCACGCCAGAAGGCGCAGCATACAGCGACTGCAACTTCAAGCAAATATGGACAGCTTAATGACGCATCTTGCCTCCCTCCTCCCACACGGAATTGTTGCTCTGTCCCTCTATCGGACCCATCTCAGACACAGAGGGTTGCAATGCTTGCCCAAGCCGGGCCAGTTGCCAACCGCTCGGCCACACCGGCTGAAGTGTATGGCGCAGCCAAATGGCCACCGGTGATTAGGTATTTCTATTAATCCGTTTCATCCAGTCGCAAGATGGGCCCTGAAAATATCTATCTACCTATGATTAAATTGCAGCCTCTTATGGGGAGACCTTAGTCTCCAGTAGAAAAGGGGCCTGAACCGGTATTGGTTCAAGGGTCCATCAGATACGAAGGGGGCAGGCCTGGGTAGTATTCCAATAAGGCAGGAGAATACGACCAGCTATCGTGTTGATGTAACCAATGTTAGTGCGATAGGAGCGGCTGAGCACCGGCACCAGGTATAAAGTTCTGGAACATCCCCTTCATTATAATCCTTCTTCCATCTTCTCTTTTTTCTCCAGCTTCTTTTGTCTTTATTCCCAGAACTCAAAGACACATTTCATTCTGGAACTGTCTTCTTCTATCGCTTTGAGTCCAGGCCACTCCTCGACGTCCCGGAAAACATTCACCATCCGACAATGGCTGAAACCGGTGAATCTCTCGAGTACATCAGTTTTGTATCGGAAATCATGTCTGCCTGCTCTTCGCCTGTCTTATCTCTACCAGACGCATTTGAGAAAGCCTTGTCCATCGACGATAATACGCCTAAGGATTCTAGTATCGTGCAACCCGACCACTGCGAGGGTTTCGACGACATTACTGGACTTCTGTCAACTTATGGTGTCACGCTACATTTGGGGGATACACCATTGTTGGCCGCTATATTGGATAATAAACCCGAGCTCGTCCGAATACTTTTGGAGAGAGGCGCCGATCCAAACGAAAACAAAGAACATAGCACCTCTCCACTGGAAATGGCAGCCAATCTACGTTTCCCTGATGTTGTGAAGGTTCTTTTGCAGCACGGTGCTGTCTTCGACCGGCCATGGTACCCTGTGTGGTGGATAGGATACCAACCCGGTGGCAGAGAAGTTCTGAAACTGCTTCTAGAATATAATGCTTACGTAGATACGAAGCACATAATCGTGGCGTTTCAGCGGATCGATCATGACGAACGACTAGCGAGAGGCGAAGACCACCGACATGTCTCTAAAGACTCCGGAAGTTACAAATCCTTAGGAAAGAAGAGACAACAGTTTAATGGGCGGCTTGATCTCTGAAGAAACCCAAGAAAAGCAAGATCTGCTCTGCAGAAGCCGTTGTCCTCCTCAAAGAATAACTCTTTGTCCGGCAGATTGAGGAAACAGGTTTGAAAGTTAGGCAATCAATTCGGATGATATTGCAATAAGGAGGCGTGTTTAATGTTCTGAGTTTATTTTGATCCGTACCAATACTACTTTCCATTTCATGTCTTGCTAGTCCCTTGTTTTTATTCAAGCAGATATGGACATTGAGATATTGAGCGAATTTCTTGGAGATATGCTATAATTAATTAAATGATAGCCAAATGTCCTGCTCTGCAAGTACTGTATACGAACAGCGATACTAAATGAGCAGTCAGCTGACTGATATTAGTTCATCCCTCTTATTTGTATGTTCTGAGTCAGTTATTATCCGTGCCGAGCTCACCCACACCGCCTGCCGCGGGACGGTGTGGGTGCGCTCTAATAGGCACGGATACAGCAACCTTCCATTCGAAAAAAAGTATTATTTGTGGACAAGTAACATGACATTATGTAGGATCCCCATGAGATAGAGAATGGATTTACGTTACTCTTCATAGAAATCCTTAATTACAGTATAATCGAACCCTAGGGGTTTCGTGGTTCTACAGTCACTAGATTTTCCAAAAGATTACTCAAGAATATAGACTCATATAGTGACGCTGATATCACGTGCGTCTCTAGCCTGGATAACAAGGCATCGATAGGCGGCCAGAGTTTAGACCCAGAAGCCGATCGGCCGAACCATTCAACCGACCCGGCTCAACCCGCCAGGGTAGCGTGACTGATTAGGCCACACACAAGACAGCTGCTCTATCGCTAAGCCTAGTCAGGCTAAATGGGAGGGCTGCGCCCTAAGTTAACTGTGGAGGCGGACCAGGCCTAGGGGGCTCCGACACCTGGCAACCTAAATGATCACGTGATAGTTACTTCCCAGTCAGCATCTCGATGAATGGATTTGTGGTACAAGAAAGCATTAATTACAGCATATGCGACTTAGTAAGGTCTCGTGATTCTATAGGCCAAAAGATTACTCAAGAGCCGTTGCATACACCCTTTTTACAACGTGACGACGCCACGACGCGACGACACTACCTTATGAAGATCACCTGAGCCATAGGAAGATGATGAAGTGTCATGGTCCGCTTGCGTCCGTTGATTCTTCCAGCAGAAGTTCGAGTTGTTATATTCTATCTATGCACTTCACCCGCAGATCGTATATCCTCCCGGAGAGGGTTGTCTTCTGACTTGCTAGTCCGTCATACAGCTACCGGTCCTAAACATCATAGAGGTATAAGCCTTCCGGTGTCAGAGTCCACGTAGCTAGGTGATGCAGGCAGGTACAGTTCAGAGGAATGTATAGAAAGAGAAATCGTCTACTTACCAGATTCACAGAACAATGGGGTCATCCGAGGTCCCCTCCTCCTCCTCCTCCTCGATGATGATTGGGTTCTCTAGTTTCTCCCCTGCTATGAACCTAACACGGCGGTCTGGTCGCCGGTGGCGGTAATGGTTGGTGGCCGTTCTAGCACTGGCTTCAGGCAAAAGGGACGACGCAGACGAGACCTCACCGATGGTCGGACCCGGGCTTGCACCAGACTGGTTTCCTCCCATGGGTGGAACAGGACTGTAGTCGGAGGTGGTTGTCACCTCCTCGAGAGGTAAGGGCGACTCTCCGAGTTGATCTTCGTTAGCTGCCACTTGTGGGGATAAAACAGAGGAAGATCTGAAGGGCGTCGGGCCATCCTCTGCGGTCTGTCCCGCGTGAAGTCTTGGCTTGACCTCCGCTTTTAAGGCATCAAGATTTGAAGAACTGATGGACGTGAGATCGGTCTGGTCGTCCTTTACAGTTGGGAGTCCCTCTGGAAGTCCATCCACCTTAGCCATTATTTCTGGTAATGGAGGAGGTTGATGGAAAAATCTCTTGGAAGCAGTGTATCGGCCAGGACCCAAAGGCGTCGGAGAAACAATGATTCTGGAACGCGTCTTTGCATCTCGGAGGAGCGAGCTTCTATGACTGCGACGGGTAACAACCATTGTATCTCTCGCTGAGTGGAATAAGGGGAAAGGAGCGGGGAAATTGGAGAAGAAGAAAGGGGGAATATAACAGAGGCGATTCTGGGGAGAAAAAAAGAAGAAAAGGAGGAAAATACAGCTAAGTGAACATGCCAGCCTTTTTATCCATCACCGGTGCTCAGCCTCGCCCACCACACCAAAATCAAGAGAGCTGATCTCATGGCCAGTCTCATCCTCTTCACTCAGCTGAACAGGATAACCCCTGGTTCCTCAAGGGGTCCTTGAACCGATAGTTGGCTCAGACCCCTTCCCCGCCGAAGACCAGGGTCTCCATGGCAAGACGAAGCCGAATCGGAGGAAGATAGGCCTTTTGCTTAGCGAGACCAGATTATTCAGGTCAATGGGAGGACCTGATCATGCATAATATCTTGGTCGATTCATACTATCGGGTCGTCTGGCCCGTACTTATCCCAGTCATTCGACTTAATAAAGCTGATGGATTCTATGGACATATAATAAGTTCTCATCTGTTCTCTACCGAGAATACACCTACCGCCGCTTCGAAGCTGAGAGGAATTCTGAAGAAATCGATACGGAAGGATAGAGTATACACTGCGGTGAGAGCCTAGAAAGTAGCCTTTCACTTTTGCACAGATTTCTGGTGTAGTATTGCAGGGGAAGAGTCAAGGGTTCAACCCCTGGACTGGCATCGCATGAGCATGTATACCTAACTACTGCAGATAGATCATGCAGTATCCTACCACTTATTCGTTGACTTCGAACCACACAATTCTTAACATTACACTGCCACCAGAGCTGAAATTCGGGAGGATACTTTGGATTTTGCCGTTGGATGAGGACGCTATTACACTCGTCTTTTGCCATTGCTGAATGCACATCTGCCCCGCTCCAGCAAAGGAGGGACCCTAAAGGTCATAGCCACTGGAAGATCGTGGATATCCAACAGCATCGCTCTGAATGCATGTTGCCAGGAACTCATGCTAACGCCTCGAGTATTATTGACAGGGCGCAGTATCTTCTTGCCAGCTGGGTCTAACACTTCCCTGGTGCTTCTAGGAGGCGAAGACCAGAAGATCAAGGTCTCGAATCTCTTAAAGTGGCAGAAGATGCAAGGGTACAGCCTCCCAACTGCTTCAGATTATTTAAGACAGCAGGCTTCAGAATGCTGTCATTAGTCAATGTGACAATAAGCCGCGATTCGAGCAAGGATACCAGACTTTTCACATGACTACCGATGCCAACTTTCCAGGTGGATCGTTGTCTCCGAGCGCGGTTTATTTATCTTCGAGGCTGAAGTGTTGGAAGAGTCAAGACATAGGAGACGGGAAGAGTGTAGGCTTATAAGGACCATCGTCGTCCCTCCTATGTGACTGCTTTAGTTCTCCCAAGAATTCCTCCAAAACTTGTATTGATTACCACCGGAGCCTAATCCAAACTTGTGAGCCGATAACGAGAAACTCAAATTCACAGCGTCATGGCATATCTTGTGAGACGTCGTGGTGACCATCCGGCCTTCTTGCCTGGAGCTTTTCCTCCGGGAATGAGTTTATCCAGCAACTGGAGAGAGGATGAAATTCGAGATTTACTGGCAGGTGATACCGGTGTAGACAGATACAAAAAGTTACTCCTCAGGTTCGGTCCTTTTAACAACGAATCTGCCTCTATAATGGGAATCGCTCCGTGTCCCGATATACCTACTCTCTATGGTCACTTTTTCTCCTACAACGATATCAATCCTACGGATATTATTCCTGCTGTATGCGATGAAAGTATAAGGCTCTTTCGACAGATACCCTTCCATAGTTGGGTCCGCTTGGCTTTAGGCCTCGAGGATGAAGCTCTTCAATTCTTCAAACGCTTTCATGAGACGTTAAATTACCACATTCTTACATACCAGGAACATCACAGAAATGAATTACCAGTCCTATATTGTGTGTCCGAGGTATAACAACCTACAGTCAAACTCTCGAGTCCAGAGGCTTACCATTACTGCAGAATCTAAAGGAACGAAATCCGTTTGTGCATGCTGCAGTGACCTCCTGGATACAAAATGATTACTGGCCAGTACTACTAGCCTTCATCATTCACCCTCTTTGTACGATCCTCTACAATGACCGTCTGGCCCTTTGGCAAATTCTCCTCTGTCTTGAGATCCTGGAGATACGCCACCACCGCCTTTATCGAGACCAATTCACCGTCGACTTCAAGTCTGTTTTCCCAGTCGAGATACAACTGTTCCCCGCCATAGTCAACAACAAGGAGCCCCATGTCCTAGCATGTCAGCTGACATCAGAGGATTTGAGTCTCTTTCGCGGGTTGAGTGCAAAAAGCATTATCTTAAAAGACAAAAACTTCTGCTTCATCGATAATATATGGCAGAGCCGCATTGAGGAAACACAGGTACTAGCCACTTTAAGTCAGGAATATATTGTGAATCTCATTATGGTTGGTGCCCTATCTATATTGAGCATTTCATTCTTATTTTCTGACCCGGATAAAGGACTTAGTTAACCTACGCAATTACAACGCAGCCACTGCACTCCTTGCAGGTCTACATACTGTGGGAGATCTTCCGGCCCCAGTGACACGGCTTTTACCCCTAATCAGACCTGATAATAACTATATACAATGTCGAAAGGAGATGAGCAGAAATAAACCTGCGATTCCGTTTCTCCGTCCTCTTGCTATGTGTTATGAGCACGATGGTATCAAGGCACTTCCTTTGATATTCCAGCATTGTGCGTACGAACTTGATACTACAGAGAACCAACGCCTCCCGAGCTCCTTGCGCCGGCTCTATCCACTGTTTTCCAAAGTTAATTCGAGGTTCACATTTCGGTCCACGTGTCTGCGTAACTAAACCACATCTGGATCTACTTTGGAAGACTTCCGCCTTATCGAGTGCTCACAACACCTGATGGTTGCTACTTCACCGTCTTATGTAGTGATACTACCTTAGTTCAATCAAAATCCATCCTCCCTCTCTTCGAGCGCATTGACGGAAGCGGTTATAGAGATAGTTTCCGTTTGCTTAACCTTTCTAAATTCTCTCTAAGATTCATAAAGTCTGCGGGGGTCTTCTGGTCCGTCCGGAATAGGATAATACAATTCCTGTTGTGGTGAAGGTTCCCAGTAAATTACAGACAATCGCTAATCACTAATCTTATTTGTAGCGAAGTCGTAGATTCTAGGAAGGACAAAACTCCTCCTGGAACCAAATTCAGTCCAGGGCATGTAATTAACGTTTCTAGGACCAAAAACACTGTCTCTGATACCAGTTCTGGTCCCAGGTGCCATCGAGAAGATTCCAGGATGCCTTTTGGCAGAAGGTTCAAATCCCACTTTGCCAGAAGATTGACTAATCCCACGAATACCAGCTTGATTGGCGCGAAGCCTCCCCTAACACTACGAGCTTCGCTGGTCTTTCGACTAAGCATCAATAGAGCCTGTTGCCCGACCGAGTGATTGTTTATGTCCTAAATACAAACTCTAGGCTGCCTGTGTTCGCAAAAACAAACCACAAGATTCCCCCTCGATCTTCTACTGAGTCTACAAAGCTTGGAAGGTAACAAAGGGAATCTATTCGATGAAACGGAAGGCGCAGAACGATTGCGGAATCGATTAGTTAGCTACATATGAACAAAATTTGGTATCCCATATCTATGTTGGTAAGACAATTACAATGACTATGTCAACGCTCTGTCTTTGCATATCAGCCGCACAGGGAAGTAGTGCATATGTAGATAAACATAATACGATTCAACTCAAAAATTAACATAGGGAAAGAGGAAGAAGTCTCAAAGACTCGATAGAAAGGGTGGGAAGACAGTGTAGCCAATGAAACAAAACGATATAGGAGACAAAGGAATGGAATCATTCAAGAACCATAAGTATACCCGACAAGAGGTCCACGTTCGGAGGGGGTACAGACGTGAGAATTGATGGCGTTTTCTTCCAAGATACCCCCGGCCCCCTTTGAGCAAGGAAATGTGATTACTCAAGGGACCAGTCTTGATCATTTGCAGCAAGCATTCCTAAATACCATAGGCCGAGAAGAACGGTCAACCGTGGCTCCGAAGCGGTACCCGTTGTCGTCCACGGTATAGATGCCGAAAGCTCCAGGTTTCCGTTTCTATCAAGCCTTCGGACAGCAACGAGTTCAGCATCTGTGAGTATGAAGCCGTAGCGCGCATGATGTTGTTTCATGTAGAAATTGACCTGGGACAGAACCTGCCTGAATTCCATTCGAATACTCGGATTGGGGTTGTTTCGTTGATCGAGTGACCACTTGTATGAGGGTTTGATATCGCCCGGAACACGGTTCGGTCTGGTCGCCGCAGGGAGATTTGGGTCAAAAATGGCAATATCAGGAATGTAATTCTGAGGCGTCTTGGCCATTGTCCCGACATCGTAGTTCAAAACTGTACGACCGGCCAACTGTTGGGTAGAACTCATGTACGTGAAAGCACAGCGGAAAGCACGTATTATCCGGTTGGTCAAGTAAGCGTCGATGCGGGACCGAACAGCAGTTTCAGAGTTGATTGGTCGAGGAGGAGAAGGATTTACTGGCTCATCCGGAATCCGTGCTGCGGCCAATACCGCGCCAAACTGTTGCTGGATGGAAACGAGATTGAATCCGGCCCAATGACCCACATTATTAATGTCGCCGGCCCCATAGCGTTCATTTCGTGTGTTCTGTGGCGATTGTCCTTGGTTGATGATTGGCAGCGGCAAGAAGCCGTGCTGTAGATACGCCATGAGGCTGACCTGATTTGCCATAATAATTTGAAAGATGAGCCAACGATGTGTAGCGACGACAAGATAGAGCAATGCAAACGGAAGGCTAATGAAATTATTTCTGCTGTACTTTGCAGAGCGAAAGAAAATTATAAGTGCAACCTTTTCCTCAGCTTTATATGCTATTCAATCTATCTACAGCAGGCGCATGAGGACCCTTAACCGTATTCTTTGCCGCCGAGTCCAGAATAATAGCGGGAAAAGATTGAGAGAATTGGCTGAAAATCCAATTTTGTCAGCGCGTTGGAAGCCCCGGGAATCAGCCATGTCTCGACGTCAATAGTAGAGGCTGGAGTGATTGGCTGAGAATCCAGTTCAGTGAATGTATAGGAGGCGCCAGGAGTCAGCCGCGTTTGAACAAGAATAGAAGAGTTCAGAGGAATTGGTTGAGAATTCAGTTCAGAGAGTGCGCAGGAAGCGCCGAAGATGATCATATGCATCGGCATTGCAGATCCTCATATAATTTTCTATGATAGGCTGAATTCCGTAACATCTAAATTTAGATGTGGGTCTTTATGCCTAAGGCAATAATGCAGAATTTCGAGGGCGGTAAGTCGGCATGATCATATCCCTTCAGCTACCTTCAGCTACCTTCATGTACCCAAGTCGAACACACTTGACACTTTTCCCTACGTCTTATCCTGTCCTTTAGATACCTATGCGATTACAAATATGGCCGACGAGCTCTGTGAAGTGAAACCGTACGATGTGATGTTTCTCCAGAAGTTGAAAGAGTCCAAGAATTCCGTTGTTTTTAAGGTGGCTATCTATGGAAGAACATGTGTTATGAAAGTGGTAAGTGGACTCTATTAATGACTGAGACATCGCTGAGTTCCACAAGTATCATGATAGAGGCCCGTCTGATTGTGACCCCTCAGACCGCGAAGTGAATCTCTTTATTTGTGAATCTACCGCTTACCGGCGGATGAAAGCAAAGGGGCTATGCAGGCGAGGAGTTGTTCCCGATTTTTATGGGACAATCACAAAAATACAACCAACTCTCTGGCCAAGCTTGCATATGTTTGTCAAAGATACGCTACCCCCGAATGCTATCCTTATCGAGTATGTTGCAGACATGCAGCCAATCGGTTTATCCAACTTTTCAAAACATCGCCTGGCAGAATTCCGCCATATTCTCGACGATATTCATCAGGTTAGGGTTCTTCATGGGGATCCCAAACCGAGGAATATGATGGTAGTATCGGGGGAGCAAGATCGAGTTCTTTGGATTGACTTTGATTCTGCTCAGACGTTCTCAGAAGAACCCCTTTCACCAAGACAAGAAATGTGGTTCAAGGAGGAGGTTGAGATGATGGAATATTTTGTCGAAGCCCTAGTAGGTTTTAGTCTACCTGGTTACAACTTTGACTGACTGCTTTGCAGGCTCAAGATTATAAGGAGGGTAGGATTAATCGTACATGCTCTTACTATTATGATTGGTTCGTGTAGAGAATATATTTGGATAGTGTTATCACTGGGTGTCGGCGAGAAGATAATTTATTTTACTGCATTCTATTGCCCGGAGCCGAGCAATTGTCTCACCCAACATGAAATTTCCGAATTTATCAGAGAGTAAAGCTTAGCAAACTACCAATATTGAAGCTACCGAAAATGCCGTTCATTACCCCAAGGACCATAAATTAGAACTCACATCCCTACCTAGGAGGATGAAGGCTATATAGATTGCTATTTACCCTTTCAGATTTCTCATAACGTGGCGATTATAATTGCTTTATTTTGGGATGAGGAAACCACATGAAAATTAATCAAGTGGCTTATCTCCTATATCATCATTGTGAACACAATAAGTCGCTTGGTAATGCCAAATCTTGACTGAAATGCTTATTCACTTCGTGCCGCTCAGACGTTGTCACAACATAAACTCTGGGGTTTTCCAATGAGACTTCTTAGCCCTCTGTATTTTAGAGCGCTAGATATTAACTCGCTGGAGTAGCCTTAAGTAAATCGAAGTTATCAACCTTAGGATAGTTAGGACCCTTAGTAGCTAACATGTTTGCCTATGTAATTTATCTACAAACTCTTCTTATAAAAAATAAGGACGACTCTGATTAGAAGCCCGCCTTATTAAATCAACTTCTAATCGCAGCATTTTTTTACAACAGTATTTCCGTTAGTCGCAGCCCAATGTTTCACTCAGGACAGTGTTTCTGCCGTCGCCTGCTGTGTCTTTGTCGCGTTTCGAGGATTATAGAATATTGTTTACAAGGAATTCATTCGTATAGGTATATTTTATAGAAGACGCTTTGCCCATGTGGAAACTAATGTGAAATGTACTAACCTAGTTGAGAACTGCTGTTCCACCTGTTTTCTGGAAATGAAGGATTAAATTTGCCAGTAGCATTGTCGTAAGAGTATTTCCTGCTCTGGAACTTGCATGGCAATCGTTTTTCCAGACAAGAAAACTCGACCATATGGTAAGCCGTGTAAGGCTGGTGTATCACATCAGTACTCTCGGTATTGCCTGAATGTTCGCCTTATATGGACATATTTAATTGGAGGTAAACAATAAGCGATCCGAGCAAAATTTCTTATGAAGTTGGGGGGTGGTGAAATCTATAGTGAGGTATTAAAGCGGTTTGAAATATCCTCTCATCATTATTTCCGCAGTTATCGTACGGTTGGAGACCCATACTACTCTTTACGGACGATAATATTAGGACTCGATGCGCCCTAGCTTTTGGCCAATTTAAGCCGAATTGATTACCCACGCGTTCAACAAATTTGTCCACACTGTGGAGTGGGAATAGAGGCAGTACCAGGAGTCTTACTCAGCATTCTGGCATGAGCTCAGAACGGCTTTCAGCAGGTAGTCGACACGCTTACGGACGTGGGCCTAATGCGGCAGGCGGTTCTGGTTTGGCGACCAGTGCAGTAACCGCACCCTGCTGGCATCGCCTCCAGGGCGGCTGCCAAACAGATCCCGCAGCCGGAATCTACACTCCTGTGCGCTAAGATAGACCGGGGAAACAAGACAGTCTGCGTCTCAAAGCACGGATAAACTCACTCTCCCGGTCATTTAGTTAGCCATGGCTCATCGTGCAAGGGTCTAGCATAATTTACCTCTGCAGACAGCCCAACAGTCTACTCCGGCATATTCTCGCATCTTAGGACAAACAAGATTAAACTGTGCAAGCAATGATTTGACGCATAATTTACCATGATTGAGCAGGTCTCTCTCCTTCTTTTCTTTTTTCTTTTTTTTTTGCATTCCACAACTTTACTATACCTATAGCCTACTATATAGGATTGTAACTTGTAGTGCCGAGTGTTTGCTGCTCTTATTAGTTCGAAGTGGGAAAAGGGAGTCTTTGGATTGTAGATAAACTATCCAGATCTGTGTTTTATAGCCACAATGGATAAAGATCCATAAGTTAAGGTAAAGATAAGACCCAACAGATATCAGCTCGTGTCATTTCTCGGTTTTGGATCGCAACAGATCAACAATATGAGAATGGCCACGCTTGGCCGCACAGTCCAGAGCCGTTTGACCCATTGAATCTTTGATGTTCACGTCTGCTCCTTGGCTGATCAAATAGCGTACAACGTCGATTCTTCCCAATTCTGCAGCTTTGTGCAAAGGGGTACCGAGGCCCATAAAATAATATAATCTCCATGAAAAATAATGATCCTGATACATTTTCGCATTTATTGAAGCCCCCTGTCTGAGAAGTATAGCCACCACATCAATCACGTCTGTTTGTCGTTCAATAGCATGATGGAGGAGCTGTCCTTTGCGGATATCAGCACCGCGGTCAAAGAGCAGTTCGATAATGTCAACAGAAGCACATTCGACGGCATAGGACATAGGCGTTAGGTCAATCGAGCATGATGAATTAGGATCTGCTCCATGGTCGAGTAACCAAATGGTCATCTCCCGATTTTTGATGGCATACCTGGAGAGAATGAGTGCTATCAATATGGGAACTAATAATACCTCCTAAGAGACTTACCCAAGCACTGGCGGTTCAGTCTCACTTATCGGTTCGTTAATGTTCCATCCATTCTGAAGGAAAATGTCTAGTATGTCTTTCGACTTTCCACTGATAGCTCTCAGGGCGAAGGTAAAGTGCAATGTCATTCCGCAGCGTAACAGTTCTGAAACGATTCCTGGGCAATCATACTCCACAGCATCCATCATCACCATGCTGAGTTCATATATGTTGGAGCAAGAGGCTTCGGCGAGCCACGAGTTAAATAGCACTTGAAATCGTGGCAAGTCTCGGGCGACGCAAGCAGACCGCATTTCTTCAATCTTTTCGATCGATGACTCCCGTAAATAGCGATACGGGAGGGTGTTCTGTCCTGAGGAAGGAAGCGTAGATGGGGCCATGGTGGATAACTGATGCTTTCAGGTCTGAAAGATCGTTCTGAATGCGTTGAGGGTCGTCGTTAAGATCCCTTGGCGTCCGATGGCACTGACGCTTGGCGCTATCACCAGCCCCACTAGCCGTGTCGATCGAACTTCGCTCGCACCCCAATCGATTTCCACCCCACCTTCAATGATGCCGGTGGTTATGTCCCAACCTTGCACACGTAGGCAGTAGAAGAGGGGCAGGCAGGAGCCCAGTATATGATTGTAACGCCGTCCTCATTGTCACTGATAAGTGGTATTTAAGACCCTCTATCAAGCTGTCTTCCAGCCTACACGTAATTTATCTAACCTTTACAAATCCAAAGTGCCCAAGGTTATCGCCTCGATCTTTTATTATTCCCTGACCTGTTCTCTACAGCAATATTCTCAACATGACAGCTCAATTGCCTTACGGACTTCTCGCGCAACTGGAAGCCGCCCGTCAAGCGGTTTTGGTCCCCATGGGTGGGGTTCAATTTGCCTCCTTTCAACAAACACGCGCAATCGGTACTAGGGGCCTCGGTTCCTGCTCAGTCGTTGTGGTCGCCTCAAAATATGGAGCTATCCTCGCCCATATACCCCCTCTACCCGAACAGCCGTCAAGCAATCCGTATGCCGGAGACGACAATGTTCGGGCAATGATGAGGCAGGTCAGGAGCCTCTACGACCATTACAAGCAGCACAATTTCTTCCCTGATCCGAATACATATGTTGTGTGTGCCTTTTTCCAGGGCCAGATTGCATTGCCGGACCAGATGGAGATTATGAAGAGGGCTCTTCAAGAGATGGGCCCCAACCCAACAGTCCGTACTTATAATGTTCCGGTTGACCGTAACCGCCCTGGTCATGGCACGATTGTTGTCCTCTCCGGTCAAGGAGAGGCAAAACCTGTGGTGTACGTGGAAGATCAGCCTATTTAAGCAGCTTTTGTCCGCGTCTGGTTTTAAGGTTTGGCAATACGTCCATCACATTCGATCTTGCAACACAAAACGGGTTGCCAACGATATTCAGGCACAGGTCGTCGCATAGAATCTGAAATTTGGCTGTGTCTCCACGAAGGCCTGCGTATGGACTTTTCATCTCAGATGTTATCGATCCAGCGAAGAGAGATTATAGACCATGAAAAGCTGTACACAGGATATATGTGCTCCAAGAATTACGTATCTTACCAAAAAACAGGGTAACTAAATCGATAGAACAAAAAGATTAGGCTGTAAGATGCCTCGAATGGTACAGAGATAGGATTTTGCAGCGCCCAAATTGCCTGGAGAGCTTGTCTCCTTGAATTTTTGCTACTTGGGCAAAGTATTTGTTTATATCCTATTTATTATTACTGCTATTTGGTCCTGTCGACACTTATTACAGTGGGATGGGAAACATAGGAACGTGGTAAGACTGGTTGAAGTAGGTACGGCTTATTTCCGCCTAAACAGGACAATGAGAAGGGAAGCATACCTGACCACATCCATCCGCGGCAGGAGAAGCGACAGGAGAGATGTGGAAGACTCGATCGGCTTATGGCAATAGGGTCTCCGCTCTTCTGCTGCGCCGCGACCAAGGGAGGTGATCGGACAGGAACTCATCTGCTCGGGTCCGACAGCTTATTCGGAGTAGAATCAAGAGCAATTAGACCAGATTCTCATAGAGAAGGATGTAGTATTCTAGAGCACCTATTTGATATCACATGACCTGATCGCTCTAGGCCGGTGCATGCCTACGGAGAAGAAGTATGTAATCTTTTCAATTCCATGCATTTGAATATAGAGGTTATGTAAGATAATAAAGGTTTTTTCCTCCTCAAAAATTGTAGAGACAAAGTGTCAGCGCCTAGCTGCTTTATGAAAGCGAGCTGTTGCTTGCTTCCTATTCCCAAAATAGCAGATAAGCAGGTGCAACCTATTTTTATCCTCTTTGATCATCTAGAACATGAAAGGAGAGGTCATTAGTCATACTGCCGTTTGCTGCTGCTGCTTAGTCAGCAGAATTGTTCTTTGTATGTCATATACCATAAATATGCGATAAATTCCGTTAGTTCCAGATAGCAAGCAATTCAGTGGATTTCATCCCGAACACCCAGTTCACTATTCTCATTGCTTCCGTGCCCTAGGATTCGACACAAAGGAGTCCCCGACATCAGTGAGATACGCTCATAAACCAGAATAGGAAATTCTAAACAAAAAAACTTGCATGGTCTAGAATCGATTCGTATGAGACGAGTCCGACTCGCTGTATTGAAATTGCAATGCTAGCCTCTCCTGAACCCGACCTCGCACCACTGTTCCGTGGGCAGCCTCTGCGTGAGTCAAAAGTTGGACTTTCTGTCGGAGCAGCTCTCTCCCACAAACATTACACTCAACCCCGTCAGCCGGCCAGGGAGGGTTCACATGTTTTCGCAGAAAATGCCTGGTGAGTGAACCGGGGTTTGCGTATTCCATAACCCGGTCATCCAGCGAGAGATGGGGATTCCCAACACAAAGAAAGCAGATCGTAGGTCTCTCTTCTAGAGACTTGATCCGCACCGATTCGATCGCTTGGCGTAGAACAATCTTAGTCTCGTCCTCCACCGAGTGCCGTTGCCGTTTGGCAGCATGAGTGGAATCGTCATCGTCGGGTGCAGGCCGGCGGCAAGATTGGGTTGTTCGACGCGTGGGCCGCCCTTCTTCCACGCCGCAGAACGCCGTCACCGCATTGATCGTGTTGATACGGCGCTGATACTCCGCTTCCAGAGTGGCACCCGGCATGGTCAGCATGGTGTCGATCACCATCAGATGCTGCGGAGGCATGAAGCCCTTGTGCTCGAAGGCCTCCATTACCTTCCTATCCACTAGCTTCCCTGCTAACTGCAGCTCCAGGTCGATGACCGGCTGCTCGTTCTTATACCGCTTCAGGTTTTCCCGGATCTGCCAATTCCGCTGTCGCTGCTTCTCATTGCGGAGTTCACGGATGGCTTTGTGATACTTTTGTTTTGCTTCCACCGTCTGATCCTGGAAATGTTCCAGCTGCTTCCATAGCGGAAGGTGGTGCTCAGAGAGTGCTTCTTCATCGAGGGAGCCAAAGGCGGCTTGACAGGCCACATTGGCGCGCTCCAACTTGGCTTTTCGATCCTCCCACTTCCGCTTGCGTTTGTCAACCGTCTCCTGCCGTGCACGAACCACCGGAAGCTCATTGAGGGCCTTCGATTCTTCGGGGGAGAGCTTATATGGTCGATCTGGATCGATGGACGCACTTAACGAACACGCGAATCGCACCAACGAGGTCTGCGAACCGGTTTTGCGGACGATGCCCTGGACATCCACATCGACGTCGACCTCGTAATGTCGGATGAAAGTACTGATATCCGCGTGCTGGAGTATGACATTTTGGAGAGCGTCCGTCACTTCTTCTGTCCATGGGGTTAGCGATCCAATCAAGTGGGGGAACCAAGGGGCACTTACCACTGCTGTTGAAGGCCTTCGCGCCGGCATATCGAAGAAGGTACGGCCTGGTGACCTGTTCGAAGCCGGTGATCTCGCCCCCGCGACGCATACGGGATCGCACCGTGGATGCCGTCAGTTGCTTCTCCCCGGCGATTCGATAGCCCGTGGGCTCCCGGACCACCTGACAAAACACGAATTGATCCAGGATCTTGTCTTTCAATTTCAGCTCCTGCTGTCCAAGGCCATCCGGCACCCGGAGGCTATAGAGTTTCTCCGGGGAATCCAGCACCGGGCCGGTGATCGAAATCTTCTTGAAGCCTTGGATGTGAAAAAGCATACCCAACAGACAGACATGCGGACTGAGGACCAGTGTTGGATCGAAGATGATTTCAGGGATCTTGAACTCGTTCCTATCCGATTGAGTTAGCCAGCCGCCGTCCCCGAGGCAGAACAATCAAGAATACCCACGGTGCCTTCTTGCCAAGAAACTTTTTGGTATTCTCCGGCTTCAAGAAAATTAATAGTCGAGGACGCCCTCCGTCCGGACATCGGATCAGGGTCAGGACCAGGTCTCGATAGCGAAGGTCCAGGAGCGCCTTTGGACGGCTCGCGGTGATCGCCGCAAGCTGGGTAAAGAGCAGCAACTGGATCCGCTGCCAGCCACAGTCAAAGGTCATCTCGGTGGTGGTCAGCAGCACGCGCGCGAACTCGGCGACGTCTTCAATGTACATGTTTTTCTTCGGCCGCCGCGTGAGCTCCAGTTCTTTCCGCTCAGCAATTATGGCGATGACCTGTAGACCATCAGGGGGTGATCCTTCTTGGACCGAAGTGGGTAGGGGGTTGAGAGCTCACATCTTGCACCTTGACGGTTGTGTCTTTGCTGAGACCTGACCCGGTTTCCTGCTTAAGAACGAGATGCCACCATTTCCAGAGCGACTCGAGCGAGCTCTTGTGTCCGATTCCTGGGCAATACCGGCCATTCTTGCCACGCCGGATATCGCACCGCCAGCCAAAAAATCCATACAGGAAACGGACGGTCTCATCCGAGTCCGACACCCAGTGCCACTGGTGAACCGGGTCCCGGCCGATGTGCCGACAGTACCTGCCAGAGCGCCACCGGTCAGCTTCGTGAATGGCCTGGGGTTGGGACGGTTTACCTATTCCAATACACGCGGGTCTCATCGAGTCTTTCCTGAGTGCCGTCGCTGTACCGCTTCTGTCGCAGCTGGGAGACATCCAGGCCCTCCGCTTCGGCCAGGTAGTGTTCTGGAGGCAACTGACCCTCATCGTCGACGAAATCGTCGTCTGGATCATCATCGCCGTCCGAGCTATCACTGTCCAGCTCCATGTCGCTATTAGATACATCCTTAGATCTGTTGTCCGAAAAGATCTCACTGTCGCTATCATTGTCGGAGAAACTTCTGTCTGAGGAACTATCGGAGGGCTCATTCGAGAAAATAATAGTATTGTTAGTGCTCACATCACTCTCATCCTCCAAGAAAGTCATGTTTATATCGACAATTGCAGTGTCGGATATGCTCAATATGTACAGAGGAGAATAAGAGGGGATGGAGCGGCGAAATCTAGTGGACAGAGGAAGAGAATCAAGTGAAGACAAGACTCAATTAAATGGAGAGCACAGCAAGAAAAGAATAAGTATGTGGTTCATTTCACAGCTATGTAGAACGGGGACACCACGAAAGATATTTAAGATGTATAGGATCAGGGACGCCCAATCCCAGCAAAGGATGCTGCCGCCAAAGAGCGCCATCTTTGACTCCCATGTCCTCCGAAATGGTTATTGCTTATGTGCAGGAGCACTGCGGTAGCACTGGGGCAGCAAATGGCAGTGCAGAGGGTGAGGAAGGCGAGCAGGTTGAGTGAAAGCTCAAAACATTTGGCCAGTGGTGGATCCTGAGGATGCTGCCGCGCGCCGACGCCACGAACAGTCGATCCAGGCACGGGCAAAATTTAGGCCGCAGCGCACGTGGTGAGTCGGGTGTGTGGAATTAAGGGTCGGGGTGTGGTGGGAAACTGTGGTGAGAGCAACACGCAAAACAGCGTCAGTCGACGCTGTTTTCGGCAGTCAATTCACCGTCACATCGTGAAAATTAGTTATAAACCCCCGGGGATCTAGTTAAATACCCTTTACAGAACTATATTTATTACCTCTTCCTGTTACGCCCCAGGTCCTGGGTCTCGATCGTCTCTATCTGCTTTTGGTTAGGGAAGGTTCAAGTGAACTAAATACGTTAGGTTCTTCGTCTGGTGACTTCGCAGTGCTTTGGAAGTCTTCACGCAGCGTCCAGTACGCTACCCGTCAAATGCTTCTGACAGAAGGATTGATATAGCAATACCACAAGGGGTCTCTCCAAAGTAAACAACGATCAAGTCAGAAGTAGGGTCCACCTCGTATGTGTACTCAGTGGTAGTATTCTTACTGACCCATAGTAGATAGAAGTAACAAATTTAATAGTATAAGCAACTAAAGAAAGTAGAATAATCACAAAGAACTAAATATAATCGCAGGGCGGAAATGAGCGTCCTTATACACCCAATCCTTTCTGTATACCGTGTATACCATTCTATACGTTATCCTTTATGGTATACTGTATATCTTGTATACCTTGGTCTGAGTGTCCTTCGATGGTATACCTTTATGTGACCTTGTGTCTGCCTTGTTCTACTGTTGTGCCGTAGAGTCTTATTTTATCGGGGTGTCGCGGTTGTGCCCCTCCATGGTTGGTCCGTGGTATCACTCCCCCTTCCCAAGGTCTTCATCCCTGAAGACTCATAAGTAGCGTATTTGCCCTTAGTACTGTTAGAATCCTAACTTCCTTCTGTAAATAATACCTCCTATCCGTCATACCTCCTAAGCATCCTAATTGTGCGGTCCAGACTATCTCTAAACGTGATAAATACGCAAAAATATTTGTCTTTCCGAGTCAATCCAAAAGAATGGTTTTGTTGTTGATTCTTCTTGAAATCTTTATTTCTCTTGTGGATGACCTTGTATTATAAATAGTGAATATTCCAAATATATTACTTTACACTAAACATAGTGGAAAATATAAAAAATAATTTTATAGCGATAAAAAATAACAGGATCTTCAAAAAACTCAGGAGAAAATTAATACTAAAATTATAGTTGCCGAAGAGCAATCGGCTCTTTTATTTTCTTATCTCCTTTATTGTAAGGAACTAGAGTTCCGAGGAACCAGCTAACTCCAGGTTGGCTGGCGAAGCGAGGGCGAGACGACGCGAGTCGCTTGCGAGTCGCCGTTCGGACAAATTACTTGGTACTAGGACGTGCGCGAAGGGTTCAGCAGGTTGGGAGTACGGAGGGGTGTAAACTAAGTCATTGCACACGCTAGTAAGCTTGGCAGTAATCAAATTACATTATTGTTAGATCCCCTTCAAAATCCTTTTCCCTTATCCTAAATTACTACGGAGTAACCCAATCCCTAGGGAGCATCCTAAACCGCTGTGCCAGGTGCAGAAAACTAGGACTCTAGAGTGAAAGCTCTAGCACTGCTCTCACTTATATAACAAGTCAGTCAGTAGGTTTAGCACCATCACAGTTAAACCTTCAAAAAAGAGTGGTAAAGGGGTAGATAGATAGACTGGGGGGGAGGTGGTGAAAGGCCATCCTCGCTATATAAGACCCTATTCTTTTAGCCTCGTTGCTAGGAGCAACATCCAATATCCATAATATATTACAATATAGTGGTTATTTAATAACTGCCAAGCATTTGCTCAAACGACCTATATATTTCGTTTCGAGTGTGTACAGGGCTCTCAACTGATTGGTTTTGATCGAATGCATGGATAGGACAGCTAGTAAGCGCTGTCTCCCTGGTTCTTTGAATCGGTTTGTGGTTCTGCCACACAGCGGTCTGACTACTTGTGGATACCTTTGATGGCCCATGTCCCTGTTTCAACCAGATACGATTTCATTCCTGGGATTGGGGGGGGGGGGGGGACTACTGAAATATCGAAGACTGTGAAGGGGAGACTAAAATGTCGCCTACATACCATTATTCACAATAGGAAATGAAAGGTCTATGCCAGTGATAAGCTGCATATCCTCCCCAAAGCAAGGTCAACATGACCCTCACATTTACACATGATCCCATGGTGATGCATGAACCGGAACTTCCTCTATTCACTCAAATCCTTTGTACTTTAACGTCTCATCCTACCCCGTTTGTGACTCAACCATGTTAAGACCTGATAAGAACAAACCATTTAGCGCTCTCTGTACTCTGAGTGGGTTCCCGGGGGTCACTAAAGGGAGCATGGATCGCTGATAGAGCCAATGGGCGGAGGGGCTCGATACATCGACTTGGGTATCGACCAACAAATAGGCGGTTTCTAAAAAAATTAGTGCCGGTGGGCCACAGCGAATGAGGGCAATCATTTTGCCGCTGAGTGTGGCTCCTGTCTTCCGCGCGTCTTCGCCAACAACTAACTACCAGTACACTCCAACATTATAGAATTCGGTGTAGATTGAAACAATGGGCCCATCTTCGCAGGGAGAAAAACTAATAGTAATTGCTTCTATTCCAATACCAATGTCTGTAGTCCAGATAATTTACGTAAGAAACCAAAAGGAAGCAGAAGGGGAGCAAAGAAGAAGCAGAGGAGAGTATGGCACAATATCGAATCAAGATGTAAAATAGATGAGTACTTATTTGGACCTGAGCGACCACCAGGTTAAGACTATTCCCAGAAAAGACTTTACCTAACTCTTATTTTTGTCTTCTATACTCCCGGGATCTTATTGAGCGATGAAGTCCTCAGTGCCAAGAAGAGACCAATTTGCTTGGACATTAGCTAGTTGTGGCTTTTCTATCGAAGAACTATCTTGTAGTATCTAAGGCGCTCTCAGGTGCGTCTGCACTCTATCAGTGCTCATGCACTCGGCTGGTGCCCGTGCACCCGAAGGCACCGAGTTCGTGCGGAGGCACCGAAGCAGTGCGGGCTCCCCGGCCGGGTGCATTTGCACCGCGGTGTCGGCGCACCGCAACGGTGCCTCGAGAAACTAAAGATGACCGAATGGCCTTCTCCTCAGCGTCGACATCAACTTTGACTTTCTCGTATAAGGAGGGTAGATATGTTGCGTGATACGTAGTCCGGGGTGCTTCGTACTCTTTGTGGTTATAGAGCTTCCAGAATTCCTCTTCAGTATAGTATGCACGTACATAGAGCCTTACCGTTTAAATCCTAAACCTTTTGCTCTCGATTCCGATTTTGCTCCACGAATTGCAGGCGGTTAGTAAAACAGGGCCCCCACACTCCGAAGTTCATAAGATATTCAGGACCGGCTTAGCCTTCCTTGTCAGCATGTAGGCCGTACCGTGCATGAGGGGAGGATCCTTGTTGGCCTAGAGGACATAACCATAGCGGATAGATGCTAAAGCTTTTGTGCAGCCATCGTGCAAATTCATCGGCTGCTTCACATGGAATTGCTACATCCTGGATGATGTATTGTTTAGAAAGGCCACTTTGGTGTAGAGTATGATATATAACACGGGTATGCATAAAGGTATCGAGAAAATACCGCGAGATCCGATTGAAAGGTGTGATGAAGTATTGGAAGGCATACTTGGCTACCCAAAATCCTCCCAGTCGTATCTGAAGAGGTAATCTGTGAGAGGAACGTAGTCCATGATTGAATCTTTGGCCTTAACTATGCGTTTTTCGACATGTAAATAGAACCAGGAATCTCGGGCACGTGTAAATCGTTGAACGTGAGCTCCAGCAGGCAGGTTCGTTAGACGGCCAATGCAGACAACTGTTCTATCTCTAGATAACATAATACATTCTAGATAATCATTTGATATATCCGTTGTGCTTCCTGCATCTTTTCAATCGACATTATCGGTACCAGACAATATGTTAATTCGACATACGGCTGGGCTTCCTGTAGCCGAACTTCTAAGAGAGTTATCACCCCCAATGTCCCAAAGGCTGCGGCGGCACCCCAGGACAAATCTGGTTTGTCTGCTGGAGTTGCAGTTGTCCGCTCGCCATTAGCAAGCACGATTTCGATCCAGTTGATCGTGCTATGGAAGAACCCATGTCTAAAAGAACTGCTTTCGCCCGAAGTACCCGAGAAACCACCACGGACGCTAATCCCAGGGAATTCCATCACGACTAGTGGTACAAGGTTATGAGAAAGAGTTCCTTCAACTAGCCGGTCCATTAGTGCTGTCCTTTTTTCATTGTCGACCCGTAGGATGTTGACGATATTATCCTGGCGGTATCGTGATTGGCGTGTACTGTTCGTCGAGCCATGATACACGCGAAACGGTTGTTTGCGGTCGTAGAATTGACGAATACTAGAAGCTATTTCTCGAACTTTGTCATCGTGGGATTCCATGATTAGGAAGACGATACGGCACCTGTTGCCCGTTGCCGGTTGAAATGGTCGATGGAACTGGATGACGAGGCTACTGAGACATTTCGGATACGACTGGCAAGTCTCTCCTCGACCACTGTAGCGGCGAGGGATATTATCGCCATCATAGAAGGGAGCAATATAACGGTTAGTTGAGATAGCTTGAAAGTTTGTAACTAATAGTCTCCCATAAACAAGCACGGTATTCTGTCTAGTAATCTAGTATCAAACTTCTTGGGATTGTATCAAGTCATGCAAAAGACAAAGAACTCCAAGCTCGTATCCCTTCGGGAGCTTACAGCTCCGTCCGGTAATAGTATTCTAAAGTGCGGAATATTCGGACTGGAGGTTATTTCGCCATTGTTGGGTCTGACCTAGCTTAGTAGACTAGACTGAGCACGCGTTTGATTTTATAATAATAAAACTTAGTTTGAACAAAGAAACCTTGACCTAGCCTTCCCCAGCTTGAAACCCATTAGATTCGGTCGGTTCAGATTTTCCAAACGCGATCGGATTCGGGGTTGAAAAGGCAATATTCTTTGGATGGAAGCTATACCTATCTGATAACTACTACTGTAATCTGCATCTGTACTGTATAGTAAACAAATTCTCTTATCACTAGACGGCTTCCAGTCGAGTTTGAGTTGCGGCCGTAATTAGGTAAAAGGATGATTACCGATTTGGTGTTAGTTCTCAGAGGCAAACTCAAATAGGAAACCAGTCGGACGACTGTGGACCCAAAATCCGCCGAATCTTATCGGCGAATTTCTCATATCTTCGTGATTCCCCGATATGCGTTCGTTGACCTCCCCATAGCGATTAAGAACCGTTGCACCAACGTAGAAACGGTGGGATTAGCCATGCCGGATCAAACCAGTTCCTCGGGACGGGAACGGGGTCCGGATCATCCCCGCAGGTTCACTATCCGAAGTCATTTCGGTCAGGCCAGAACACGACGAAGTCGTAAGAACCGACCGTGTGACGTCTGTCGGAGGCGGAAGACAGCCTGTGTCATCCCCATTGAACCCCCCTGTAAGTATGTAGCTGCATGAACCGGGCGAGGTTGGCTAATAGACTGGATAGGCCTGTTCTGCAAGACCAGAGGACTCGTGTGTCAATCTTCCTCGGGGTCGATTGACGCATTGCTGGATCATCGGGATAATGCTCATGGCGAGCCTTCCGATGATGCGCGCACCGAGATACCAAACGCAGAAATACAAGAAATACTAGCCCGGTCCGACTTGGTACAAATTAATGACCCTGTCGTTAACCTGAGCTCCCGGGGGCCAAGTCGGTATCAGAATGCTGGATCAGCACCAGTAGTAGTTCATGATGGACTAGTACGGCAATCCTTGCCCTGTGACGGGGCCTTGGATGGAGGCATATTGCCTGGCTTGTCGTCTCGAGGGCCCACGGAGACGACTGCAGCTATACAGTCTCTCGAAGATATCGGAAATAGGACGGCACATTCCATGGGGCTGGCTGCAGAGCAAGATACCTACCTTCTCGATGCCTTCAGATCTGTTATCATGAGTGAGAAGGACGAGATTGATGCCAATATTGTCCAAGTGTATCACGGAGCTCCCCATTCTGATGACCCCCCAATCCATTTCCTCCTTCTGGAAAACGAGTTTCCCGAGCACACGAATTTTGCTATGCAGGCGGCATCACAATCTATAGAGACCGCCGTATGGCCCCATGGCCCAGCATTAGTGCGCCTCTACTTTAAGCACGTCCATCCAGCGTACCCTATTGTGTCCAAGGTCCGCTTCCTACGCCTGTATGCAGCTGCTAAGGAGAAGATCCCAGCCTCACTACGCGGCGCAGTTTATGCACTGGCTTGCGTCTTCTGGCATCGAGATTCCTCTTTGGAAAACCCATGTCCGTTTACACAACACGAGCTGGTGAAGCACGCACATGTGGCCCTTAGACGGGAACTTGAGGCTCCGAACCTGTTCAAACTACAGGCCTGTCTATTGTTGCTACATGTGCGACCCCCAGAGATCGACAGCGTGGAAACACCGAGCACTTGGATATTGACGGCGCAAGCAACGGCATGTGCACAGATGATTGGTCTTCATCGGGATCCCGTGCGGTGGAACATAGCTTCTTGGGAGAAGAAACTACGCAAGAAGCTGTGGTGGGCGGCATATGTCGCTGACTCCTGGTCTGCGGTATGCCATGGTAATCCACCACATATTCATCCAAACACCTTCGATACCTCTCCTCTCGAACTAGATGATATGCGATTTGATGAAGACGTCCCCGAAGATCTCTGGTATCTCGTTGATCCGGCTAATACTTACTTTCGGCTGTCCGATGGCGTGCGGTTCTTAGAAATAGTGAAAATTGCCCAGCATCTGCACTGCGTTCTTGATTGCTCTTTGTAAGTTTAACCGCCATCTCATCCCCATTACAGGGTCCGTTACTAATTAGGTCCTCGATATCAGTCAAGTGAAGATGAATCTAGATTTAGACACAGGTGTATCACCGCGTGATCAGCTTGTAGTGATGAGGCATAAATTTAAGGAATGGCCAAGCCTTGTACCCCAATGTTTAGGTTTAGGCTATGATGGAGGGGCTTTCGACGTTTATCAAAACGGTGAAATTGATCCTAAAGAACGGATAAAACTTGCATAACACTAACTCCCTGATAGTCCCTTTACATCTGTCCTACTATGCCGCCCAGGTACTGTTATTTCGAGGCCTTATGTATCCCGCCACTAGAGAGGCCCGAGCTGTGCCGGGTTCGCATCTGCGACAATGGTTCTCCACGGCGCTTATAGAGTTCCAGGCCTTCACATCTTTCATGAGCAGGGTCACACAGGAGAGTCTAGAGGTCTTTTGGGTCCGTCGTAAGTCTCAGATGTGCATCTCTATGTGGTAGACAACCGGCTAACAAGGGCTGTGAATCCCAGATGCTCGATCACAGCTCATTCTTTGTGGTAACTTCCTTATCTACCTATTCCTTTTAGCGTCTGAGCCTCCTGAGATTGAGGCGGCTTATCGATTGTTGGAGAGCTTTCACCAGTCATTGCAGCGTCTCGGTACATCAGCAATTTTGGATGGTAGATTACTCCTCCGACCAGTAATACTGCGGATCGATTCATTCTTCACCCAGGCTGCGGAGCTAATCAAGCGCGGTGGCTCCGCCGTCGTTGCTTCGCCTGAGATAGCTACTTGATTGAAAATGAATTGAGCTGACTGATCGCGTTCCCGATCAATCGGTTATTGTCGCGTTTCCAGGGAAGACAAATCGTGTCAGCCGGGGAACTGCTGTGGGTCAGATCGGCGTACTCCGTGCGTCTGCAAAGTTTGCCGAACACCTGAAGATCTCATGAATCCACTTAGCCGAGCGTCGCTTTCTTTTCAGTTACGCAGCGCTTCACCTCAGAAAATACTGTTCAAATTGCCGAAAAACATGAGTTTCAATAAACTGGATTTTGGCAATTACTCCTGGAGTCGCCACCGGAATATAGTGGACAATGCCTGCTTTCATAGCTGACGCTATACTTCGAGCACCGGCATCGCAATTTGAGGCCCGAGGGTCTCTCAAATAGACCCCGATCTTCACGATGGGATTTATTCCCGGGTTGATATACCTATTCCCAACTCTTGCTTGATTCAATGGCTGCTCAAGGCTTTGAAGTAGTCCTTAAGGGGAAGTACCCTAGCAAAGCACATGGCGGAAATGTCGTCCAGCTCCTGCGCGAGGCACAGCCTGATGTTATGGGTGTTCTCTTTCTCGAGGGACGAATGACCAAGTTTCTGGAGGATAGTGATTTGCCTGAACCGTTCCGGTATGTCTTTGAATAGCACAGCAAAATTCAGTCCACATCTAAGAGTAGGCGCTGTCATCCACAGTCAACGCCGAAACTTCTACTACCTCACTGGCTGTAACCTAAGCGACTGCTACTTTATATATGATATGCAATCTTCCAAATCCGCACTCTTCATTCCGCCAGTTGATCCCAGTGAAGTGATATGGTCTGGCCTCCCTATGACCATCGATCAAGCCACGCAGCTATACGATGTCGATGAGGTGAAGCTCACGACAGAAGTCAACGCTACGCTCGCCGTCCTCGCTACCGCATATTCCGAACCGACCGTATATACCATTCCCAATCAAATCTCCGGGGAAATCAACTTCGACAAGTTCAAACGAGATAGCTCCTCCCTTCTGAAAAATGCCATCGAGTCCGCTCGCGTTGTTAAGGATGAGTACGAGGTGGCTATGATACAAAAGGCAAACTACATTTCTAGTACGGCCCATAAGACAGTTATGCAGAACGTCAAAACGGCCGTTGATGAGAAAGGCCTAGAGGCGGCTTTCATGGGATCATGTATCAGGAATGGGGCCAAGGAAATGTCATACCCCAGTATTGTCGCAAGTGGTCAATCTGCAGCAACGCTGCATTACGAGGCAAACAATGGAGCCCTGCAAGGTAAACTCAACGTCCTCTTGGACGCCGGGGCTGAATGGAGCTGTTATGCTTCGGATATTGTGGGTTTATTTGTACTGCCGTAACCGGATGAAAACCTTAGTAGCATACGGTTGACTAAACTAATCCTGCAGACCCGAACTTTTCCTATATCTGGAAACTTCACTAAGGAATCTCGGGACATATACGATATCGTTCTCAAGATGCAGCGAGACTGCATAGCCGAGATCAAGCAGGGGGCAAATTGGGATACCATTCATATTCTTGCGCACCAAATCGCTATTTCCGGTTTGCTCAAACTTGGCATTCTGAGAGGCGACAAGGATAAGATTGTTGAGGCTCACACGAGCCTCGCATTTTTCCCTCACGGTTTGGGTCATTATCTTGGGCTGGATGTACATGATACTGGAGGAAATGCCAACTTTCAAGATGAGCATGATTTGCTCCGTCCCTTGAGGAAGCGGGGAACACTTCCCGCTGGAAGCGTGATAACCGTTGAGCCAGGTGTAGGTTGTTCCCAATAAATTTCTACGCATGATTATGAGTTCCGAGCGCTGAAACCCATCAGATCTACTTCTGCAAGGAGATTATTGCGCCTTATCTAGAAGATCCCAAACATCAGAGTTTCATCGATCTCGAAGTCTTGAATCAATACCGGGACGTCGGCGGTGTTCGGTGAGTGCTCCTGTCGCAGTAGACTGAGGTTTGCGGCTTTGCCAAAAAGGTACTAACAGATAACGTCTGGATTTAGCATTGAGGACAATGTGCTGGTCACGGAAACTGGCTGCAAGAACTTAACGACGGTGGTTAAAGATCCCGATGAGCTTGAGGCCGTTGTTTTGAGTCGTTGACCTAACTGTTCGAATTAAAACCACAACGGAGACCCGCATATGCACCAACATAGATTAAGGTAGATGTATCTATATCGAAATACAAAACATGAGTGGTCTAGAATACGGAATATAGCGACGAGCGGGATAGTCCCTCAAAATGCCGAATTATAACATCAACACAATCTTCGCGGCAGGTCCGAATGCCAGCTTCAAATTAATCAATTACCATAACCTTTAGCAGTTACTCCTATCCATGTGTAGAGTTACATAAAATGACTGTTCATGAACGAAAGAAATCACCTTTGCTACGATAATCCTTGGTAGATCCCAAGTCGGAAACTTTTAAGACACTAAATCCTGTAAAGCTTTTCATATCAGTTAGTTCTTTTTTTAATAAGAAACAAGCATACAATTTCCCTTAGAACGGTTGAAATCGGAACGTTCTCATGTCAATTGCTTTCTCAATGGATTAATTATTCTGGATCAAGGAAAGGAACAGCCTAACAGGTGAACGAATTCTTGAGATGTAGGTTAGGTATAGTTATAAAATTACACATAATACATGGACTCCGCATATCATCTTAATATATTACAATGCTGCGGCTTTGCTCTCAATGTCTTTGGTCTGCTCCATTGATCTGGATGCTCCATCTATCTCACCGGGGACCTCCAACGCAGTGATTTCTTCCCACTGGTCTTGATAGAGCCGCTGTAGCTCCTTAGCACTCGTGTCGTCTCGGGCGAATTCGTCGATTCTCTTTGCTGGGAAGACGAGATGGAGAACCGCATACACCAGAGCACTCGCCAGGAATCCGTATAAATAGTTGCAGTAGTAGAGCTCCGTGGCACTTTCTGAAAGTGTTATAGATTGATTAATCGCCGCAATAAATCCCGGCAAGCAGGGCACGACTCCGATGACCCACTACCACGAAGAGAGTCAGTAGGGGCAACACGATAGCTCAGTTTAGAGAACTTACGGCCACTGGAGCACGCCAATTGCATCCCTTCGTGTACCAGTAAATGCTGCTCTTGTCACCACGATATAGATCGTCCACGTTAAGCTTTTGTTTATTTACGAAAAGGTAACTCGCTGCCATGAGACCGGTCATAGGCGCAAGAAACACGCCGTAGCCGGACAGAACTGTTAGGAACGTGGTAGCAGTGTTAACTAGTCGCCAGGGATTGACGATCGGGCTCAGGATAGCAACTATGTAGGCACCTCTTCGAATATTGATATACCGCGGGAATACAGATGACAGATCTATACCGCCAGCGAGAGCATTTCCTGGGATATTGCTTCCAAGCTGAGAGATAGTTAATGCAAGGCCCGCAAAGAAGAGGGCTGCACGAGTTCCGGCGCTGTTGTCCTTCTCGAGAAGACGCACAAACAAGGTGGGCGGGTTCCAAACGGCTTCACCGCCGAGGCGATTCTGAGTGGCTGCTGTGACGAGTATTCCAAGAACTGAAGTAAAGATGCTGTAAAAGGGAAATGCAAATGCCTGGCCCCAAATTGCATCACTGGCACGTCGTGCAAGACGGGAGAAGTCATTCTGGTTCAGGATTCCAGCCGCAATAGATCCGATGGTCGACATGATGCCATAGACCATAAGCCAGGCCGTGCTATTCGGACCTCCCGTTAAAGGGATTTCTGTTCCGGAACCAATGGTATCACCGAATCCGCTAGGTCCCATCGTTGCCAGAGACCAAATCAGAAGGACCAGGAAGAAAACTAAGGTGACCGAGCTCGCGAAGTAGAAGAACTTGTCGAGACGATGTGGTTTGACCCATAAACCGGGTAGGCTGATGATGCAGAAGATGAAATAAGCTAGGAACTGGGCCGAGGTCATTCCTGTTTCGGCAGGGATAGTATTGGGAACATGTTGTTCATACTTGGGGTCCCAGGAGAGGAGAATGAGGTAGATGCATTCGCCGCCGACCCAGGACTGGAAACCATACCTACAACAGAGACTGTTAGCAATGTATTTCGCGGGTTCCTATTTAAGGTAATTGGTATTCAAACCAGACTAGAAAACATAGTTAGTCAATCTACACTATCAAAAAGAAAAATAGACAAGCTCATGCTTACCTAAAGACAGAAATATTCTGTTCCAGATCGTGAATTGAGATCCCCACATGCCCCATATGGCTCGGCTAAAGACAGAGAACCCAACTAAGAATTGAAGTTAGCACCTGTGAGCTTTGAATGCCTGAGGGTGTGATTCGAAGAGTGGGTCGCGTACTATGATAGTATGCTCCAGCCAGAGAACTCAGGAGAAGCGCAATTGTTGCAATGACATTGCCAACAACAATGGCTAAGACAGGTTGTTAGCTTTCAAGTCCTCATACATTCGAACGGAAATAAACCCTCTTTACCTATAATAGCTTGCCACCAAGTAAGGCCTAATGGGATAAGAGCGCTGCCGGTCAGAAATGTGGCGATGTTACAATTGACAAGCAGCCCTTAAAAATATATGGTCAGTAGTACATATGAATCAAGATCTCACGTCGCACTTACACATATTATGGAACGTTAAAAATGTCCATGTTCGCCGACGAGACTCAGCCGGTCGGATATCTTCGTTCTGCACTCAAATTAACAACCGCTCCATCTAAGTCAGAGAAGGGCGGTGCGGACAATCCATTGGGATCCATGGGGGAGCTCTATGCGTTTGAGTAAAGACGAGAGCCCCATTGCGACGCTTGTCGATGGTCTGAGTTAAAAAAAGGTTGACAGCAACCCGAGACTCGTCTGTCGTCTTAATCTCATTTAGCAAAGAGAACCTGAGCCGCGATGCCCTGTTTTTAAAAGAGATTTTGCATATAGGCCTTCTCCGGTTCCGCAGATATCAAATGATAAGGATGATCGATTCAACTGACTTGATGACTCCCCCCCAGATCTATTATTCCCTATTTTACCCCACATCGCAATGGAGTGCCACAACCAGCGCGCCGGATCGTGAACCCCGTAACTGGTATGTCCCCGTACCGATCTAAGCAGTTTTTCGGCTCCGAAGATCGGCTAACGAAGACAGAGTCGTCGGCGAACTCTACAGAGGGAAAAGTTGCCCGATATACCTCCAGTTAGCCCACGAATTACGGCCCCACAGATAATGCCAGCTTTGCACAATCATGCTCCGATACGTCAAGTCAGCGAAAAAGTATTTGATTAGAAACGGTAATTAGCCGACTGTATCGTACTTTAGCCCTTCTTCACGAGTCTTCCCCGTACGTCTCGCGGACCACATACCATGAGGGATCCGAAAGCGGGTTTCCTCAGTGGGTAATATGCCATGAACATTCAAAGACTAATTATGGTTGTGTGATCGCTGTCAAAGCGCCAGATCGTATAGTGTTCTCGCCACTAGCGCTGCGACTACATAAGAGCAGTACTGTCATCGTATCTGAAGGAGCAGGCTCCTTGTCTAGTTCCCGTGTCGTTCATCTTACATGTGAATTTTGACGGCAAAATGTCTCTGTTTCGTATTGGCGTCGATGTCGGTGGCACGAACACGGATGCCGCAATCCTAGACATCAAGGCCGTCGACAGCCTAGACCGAGGAGTACTCGCTTCTCATAAGACCCCAACTACTAAAGATATTACCAGCGGTATCGAGTCAGCCATCCGAGCGGTGCTTGAGGCCTCTGCTGTCGACCAGAATCGAGTACTGAGTGTCACCATCGGAACGACACACTTCATCAATGCGCTTATAGAAGCCGATGCGAGAAGGCTAGACAGAGTAGCCGTGGTGCGGCTCTGCGGACCATTTACGAGGCAGATTCCTCCTTTTTCAGACTTCCCTGTTGGCCTCCGTAGTATTCTTGGTGGTGATGCCTATTACCTTGATGGAGGATTCGAAATTGATGGACGCGAGATCGCTCCATTGAATCCTGAACAGATCCGACAGACTGCGAGGGAGATTGTTGCTTCCAATGTCAGGTCTATTGCGCTAGTTGGTGTCTTCTCGCCGCTAGATCACGAAGGTGCTCACGAGGAGGAATGCAAGAGAATATTACTCGAAGAAGCGCCAGAACTACGAGTAGTATGCTCTCACGATATTGGCCCAACAGGCTTCCTCGAAAGGGAAAACGCAACCATCCTCAATGCCGCCATCCTCAGGACAGCCTCCAGAGTGACTGCAGGCTTCAAGCGAGCCATGTCACGTCTCAGATTAGCATGCCCGCTCTATCTATCACAAAACGATGGAACTCTCATAGAAGCCGATGCTGCGGCTGAGTATCCAATCAAGACATTCGCAAGTGGACCAACAAACAGCATGACGGGCGCCGCGTTCCTTGCTGGCCTGGATCATCAGAAAAACGCAAATCTGACAGGAGAGGCCGACCAAAGCGAGTCGGTTGAGCCTCAGATACTTGTCGTTGACATCGGAGGCACCACTACTGATGTTTGTGCACTATTGCCTTCTAGTTTCCCTCGCCAAGCCCCGGGATTTGTTGAGATTGGAGGTGTTCGGACCGCATTCTCTATGCCAGAGGTTGTCTCAATTGGACTTGGTGGTGGCAGTAAGGTTCTTATCGATTCTTCATCAGCCAGCAAAGTTACCGTTGGACCAGCTTCGGTGGGACATTTCATTCAACAAGAGGCGAAGGTGTTCGGCGGCCAAACCTTGACGGCAACTGATATTGTTGTGGCTATGGGCGAAGCCGAGCTTGGGGATACTACTCTAATTCGAGATGTTCCTCAAGCCACAATCGAAAGCGCACGGAAGGAGATGAAGCGGTTGCTCGAGAGCGTTATCGAGCAAATGAAAGTGTCATCAGCACCAGTCCATATTCTCCTTGTCGGAGGTGGCTCCCTACTCGTCACCGAAAAATTGAGCAACGTTGACAAATGCATTGAGCCAATTCACCAAGGCGCAGCTAACGCGGTTGGTGCCGCCATTGCTAAAGTATCCGGAGATATTGATGTCGTGGAGATACTTGCAGGCAGATCGGAGAAAGACATCACTGAGGGGGCATGCAAGAGGGCCGTTGATCTAGCTGTACAAAAAGGGGCCTCGAGAGAGGACGTCCGGATCGTGGAGGTCAACAAGATGCCCCTTCAATACACGGACAATGCTGCAATGAGAATTCAGATCCGAGCAGTCGGTCGTTTGGCGATCCCCAACGAATTGACCCCTCCGCCCTCACCTCCCTTGGATGGGGAGAAGGAGATTCAGGAGGAAGATGAAGGACAGAAGATTGGTGTCTCCAACGCTCTGGAGCCAACAACGAAACCATCCCTCACAGTCAATTTAGAAACATATCGCCCAGAGGTGCGAAACGGCGTTTGGTACGTGTCGGAGGTAGACTTAGAGCTGATCTCAACAGGATGTGGAGTCCTGGGCACTGGAGGCGGCGGTCCGACTCATCACGAGTTTCTTAAGGGTTTGCATGCCCTTCGGACGAGCGAAAAGGGAAAGATGCGCATCATCTCTCCCAAGGCTCTCAAGGATACAGACATGGTTTGTTTTGGCTCATGGTACGGCAGCCCAAGTGTTATCAACGAGCGTATCGCGGGAGGGAACGAACTTGCAGCTGGCATTGATGCCGTTGCCAAGGTTGTGGGTAGAAAGTCCTTTGATGGTGTCTTTATCGACGAAATGTGAGTGGTCCTTATAAGCTTTGCAGAAGGGGTCTTTACTGAATCGTTGAAGTGGTGGTGGAAACGGGATGAGTGCTTTCCCTACCGGAGTTCATTTCGATATTCCCGTGATTGATGGCGATGCGATGGGGAGAGCTTATCCCACCATGTATCATGGTAAGAGATGATCTGACTAGAAGTTTCCTGTCATACTTATCATCCTTTCAGCAATATTCAGCGTCTATGGTTATTCACTAGTCCCATGCGTACTGTCCGATGCTCGGGGAAATTCATCTGTAGTCATGGTGAGTGAAGCGATTGTGACTTAAGGGCATGGAATGAAGGCTTAATTAATGTAATGATATAGAACACCGATTCGCCTGTGCGCCTTGAAAAGATCCTGCGGACCACAGCCATTGAGCTCGGTCTAGGCTGCGCAGTCTGTGCTAACCCATTGCCCGGCTCCGTGATCAAATCTCACGGAATTCCCAACACCCTATCCTTGGCCTGGTATATCGGACGTGCCATCCATATGGCTCGACGGCTGAAGCGAAGCTATATAGACGCTATTGTTAGTTACATCCTAAAGGGATCCTTGCCCGAGGGGTGTCAAATCCATGCTGACCATCATCTTAGTTCGACGTCTGCGCGGGAAAGCTCCTCTTTACCGGAAAGATTATCGATGTGCGCCGATACATCGGCGACGGATACACTATGGGCACTGTCATTATTGGTCCCACCAATGATGATGAGACCACCCCTGCTGCTAGCAGCGATGATTCTTGCATAACTATCCCCTTCCAGAACGAGTACCTGTACGCTGCCCTCAGCGACTCCGTTGGTTCAGAAGAATCCAAGAAGGTCGTGTGTACAGTTCCCGACCTAATATCGATCCTGGGACAAGATGGCGAGGCCATCGGATCCCAGGATTTGCGATACGGACTGCGTGTCAACGTGATCGCGCTGCCGGCGCATCCGCTGTGGAAGACAGAGAGGGGACTGAAAGTTGGGGGTCCTGAAGGGTTTGAACTCAAAATTCCAGTTGTGGGCATTGATGATGGGTATGTTGAGTCACGGAGCGTTATTGATGAATTTGGGAATTAGAGATGTGCTTGACTGATGCCTGTGGAGTGCAAGCTAGCGCTTGCAGCCGATTCAATAGAAAGGATCAATGCGTTGAACTGTACAAAGTTTTTACATTACTGTCAAAAATATCTGGTTTATAATTAATACCATACCTAAACAAAATCTGGTGATGTTAGAAAATACAAGATTTTAGACATAAAACTTCCTCAGTAGACGGCGAACTCGTGAGTATATAAATCGTAGAATCTATGATTATTTAATCACACGGACGAGTCATTCTGCTGTAACGTAATCAACAGCCGAGCCGTCCATACAACCGAACCGTCCATTTTCTCCCCAACCACTAGAATATTGAAGCTTTTCAACCAGAAACACCATTAAAAATTAGATTATCAAGTAGTAGAATA
>QEIL01000189.1:0-43318 GCA_003116535.1 Paecilomyces niveus | reverse complement strand
AAGCTCCTTTGGCTACTACTAGGAAAGGACGACAGATTCGACTGCCTGAACGCTATCGCAACACTAAAAACTAGCTAAAATATTATTTTGACCCATCTAGAATGCTATATTAAAAAATCTAATCATTTTATCGGTTCGTTGTTGTTATATCAATACTTTTTAATGCTTCAAAACTCGATTAAAAACGTGCGCCAGGTGGGGACGTGCGCCAGGTGATTAGATACGGTAGTATTAGGAGCATATTTAAATTTAGGACAATGTTTATATATAGTAGTCCTTGCAAAGCCCGATCAAACAAGAGATAAAAATCCTCTTTCTGGTTGGTAATTTGGAATTTCTGTTGCCTAGAGTATAACGACCCTCGCAGTAGATATGTATTTCGGTTCACCGGTGAAGAAGTTGTGGGATATATAGAATATCAATCAGCCTTCCCCTCATATTCAATTCTTCTAATTCATCCCATTCAGTCTATCCCATCTAGCAACCATAATGACTTCTAACTCCACGATAGTCCTCTACCAGTACACGCCGAGTCTGACTTGTGCTGTTGTATTTGCTATCCTTTTCTTTCTGACTACAACGATCCACTTCTATCAGCGCATCCGGGCCCATACACGATACTTCAACCCCTTCATTGTTGGAGGGATCTGTCAGTCAGCCGTGCCTAGCTTTTGCTTCTGATGCTGATATTTCTCTGGGGAAAATAGTTCAAATCATTGGCTACGCCGCTCGGGCGGTCTCACATTTTCATACCAAGTCAGACACCGCTTATGCCTTGCAGGCCCTGCTCATTCTCCTGGCACCGACCTATATGCTGCTTCGATCTATATGGTTCTTGGAAGGATCATCTCATTCCTGCATGCTCAGCACTTCAGTATCGTCCCTGTCCAATATATGACAAAGGTGTTCGTCTCTGGAGACGTCCTCTCATTTATACTTCAAGGAGCAGGTACGAACCCAGCCAACCCATCAGAACCAGAGAATTATCTTCTGATAAAACCATTTTTCCAGGCGGTGGCATTATGTCTCATGGATCCGTAAAAGATCTCAAAATCGGACAACACATCATCATCGGCGGTCTTTGTGTGCAACTTCTTTTCTTCGGCGCGTTCCTCCTTGCGTCCCTGACATTTCACTACCGAATCGTTCAATCGGCGACGCCTGAATCGGAGAGCGCAAAGCAGACCCAGAGAGAAATCATCTTGCCACGAGATTGGAGAGGCCTGCTACTTGCCTGCTATTGTGTCAGTGTTTTGATTCTCACCCGGTCAGTCTACCGGCTTGTGGAGTTTGCCCAAGGCAACGACGGCTATGTGATTTCTCATGAGGGCTTCCTGTACGTGTTTGATGCGGCGACGATGATGTTCTGCGTTATGTTGTTGATGAACCTGTTCCATCCATCTCTTGTCATGCGGGCAGATGCCAAGGTCGAAGCATAGAATATTGGGGAGAATTGTCCATTTTGATTTTTCTTGTTGATTGTTAATTTGTCAATTGGATAACATCTTTAGCCTCGTGCGGAAGTGAAGCGATCAGGGGAAATAGGAGCGCAGCGAGCTATTGATAGCTACACATGCTGATACCTAATAAGGACGAGCTAGATGATATTGTAGCACACAGCTATCTAGCACACAGCCATCTTCTAGATATGTATGAATCGATGCCCTTCTTCTAGATACAGGAATAAGGGGTTGAACCTAGTGGTGTTGCCAAGCGGCTAGCACTCACGTGATTCCGCATATTTCCATATCAGGAAGGAAATTTGATAAACCAACTTTTTTGAACTTGCCCCTGACGTACATTTCATTCACTCCAGATAGAGTATCTTTGAGATTGGCTTTGCGGTCCGGAATGTGAAGGTAGTATATATTGACTTGCGACATAGCGGGTTAGTCTGTGTCTTTCGCATTAGCTTTAAAGGGGAAAATTAGTTACCGCTATAGTTTCTGCAATCTAATTAACAAGATGATTAACCCTCAAGATTAGAAGTCTACATTCCGAACTTGATTATGAATCTCTGGCATGGTATGAAATACTTATGTAACAATTCCCCCGGGCTCTCCTTCCAATTTATTTGTTCATCCAAACTCCTCTCTCGAACAGTGCAGTTAATTTCTTCTATCATAGAGTAGATGGATGTGTCTATGTAACTTCCTTTAGCCCCTGACCAACAAACATTTGTAGCATATCATCGCTAAACCCTAGGGTTGCTGCTTGGAGAAGTGTTGTTCTATCTGGATCAGGAGAGTTGTTGTCATCAGCCCCGGCTGCTAGCAATAACTGCACTACCCGCGCATGTTTTATGTAGATCTCTCTTCTTTCGAGCAGTTCTCGTCGATATCCATATATACTAGCAGACACATTGACATCAGCTCCTGACGTTAACAGTAGCAACACTACCTCCGTATGACCTTCTAGTACTGCCGCTTCGAGCGCTGTTTGTCCACGGTAACCAACAGATGCATTAACATCAGCTCCTGCTGCTAGTAATAGCTGCACTATGTCTGCGTAGCCTCTTTGTGCAGCTATTTGGAGGGGTGGTGGCCGACGATTAATAGGAGATCCATTGGCATCAGCCCCCGCTGTTAATAGTAGCCACACTACCTCTGGCCTGCCAATATTGACTGCCTCCTGGAGGACTGTTTCTCTGGATTCATAGGTATAGGCATTGAAATCAGCCCCTGCTGCTAGTAATAGTCGCATGACCTCCACATGGCCTTTCCAGGCTGCTTCGTGTAGTGCTGTTCGTCCATATCTACCCGCATGAATGTTGACACCAGCTCCTGCGTCCAGTAACATACGCACTGTATCAACATGACCCCCTCGTGCGGCCGCCAGTAGTGCTGTTTCTCCATCAACTTGACTATCAATATTTATCCCAGACCGGAGGATACTAGCCAGGATATTATTGTTTTTCTCTCTGACAAAACGCCGGAGTTCCTGATTCAAGGTGCTGTAGCTAAGTGAACAAGTCATAATAATAGAATCGGCAATACTTGCGTCATGAACGGCTGTTTTGAAAAGTATCTCAAGCATCAGGTCGTCTGCAAAAACGTAACGCCGATGTCGTCCCAGGTGCAGAACCAAAGCTTTATGTCCATAGGCAAATGCCCATAGGACTATCCTTGCTAAATTGCTTTTTTCTTCTCGGGTTGACTCCGCAGGCTCCCATGGTCGATGTATGAGGATATCATCGCCTTCTACACAGCGACGAAATAATCTCCAGAGATTACTCTGTGTCTCAGGATCAATCCTTGTGACGTGGTAGGACCAGTAATTACTGGCATAGTCAAAGAATTGATATTCTCGTTCCTTAACGCTGGATTCCGCATGAGCGGATGCCATATCTCCAAGGACTTCTTTATACTTCCGCTCGAGCTCCTGATATGTGAGATGCTGGAAGTGAGAACGATATGAAAGTAGCGCCAGTGCTACTCGATTGATGACACTACTGGACTGTTGCGTAGGGATGGCACCAAGCTCGATAGGTCTAATGGGAGTAGTCAAACCCGCCTTGGTCTTCATCAGTTGACGCTTAAAGTAGCTGAAATCAAGATAGGTCAGGCAAAGAATGCCAAGATGAAGGTCAATTTTATCCATATCGAATTCCGCTGTCCTGAAACGGTTGGTGGCGAAAAGATGTTGTTTGACGCTATGATGAATATAGTGTATCGTGTCTTCCTCTTCGTCAACAAATACGAACCCGCAACAGTCGTTAATAACCTTATTCATATCATTGGGGAGCTTTTTGCGCTCAAAAGACTGTTGCTCTGGAGAAAGACTCAAGGCTTCTTGATATTCGAGAATAGTCAATGGTCGCTTAACCATACCGCAGAACTGAAGCAATTTTATGGCTTGTGTTGCAGCTGTTCTCTCTCGCACGCGACGGAGATATTGATCGAAGAGTTCAGACAACCCCCCTGGCAGATGCTCCAGGGCTTTTAAAATTTCATCATCACTACCTTGTGCACAGAGTTCTTCAATAGAAAAATGTGCCCAGAGGAACCTGTTGCATTAGGATTAGCATACTTGCAAAAATGTTTTTCTCCAGAGAAGACAAACACTGAAACTTGGCATCAATCAACTGCATGGGAATAAGGCACCGATTTGCATATCGTACTTCCCAAACATAGTGCACAACCGCATTCTCCCCATTTCTATTCGAAGAAGAAGAAAAGGAACCAAACGAAAAAAGAAAAACCTTAACAGCAAATCTGGACAAAAGTTGTTGTAATACTTACATTCCATTGGACCCCCTTTGTAGGCCTTCGGATATTTTCAGGATAAGCTTTGGGTCTCCTAGCCGTAACTGCCCCTCTTCCAGGCGACGACTTAAGGTAGTGGTAATGTAGGTGTCCATGTCTGGCTTGACTGAAATCTTATAGTCTGGCCTAACCGCCTTGAAAAGCTGCTGTTCAAGCTCAGGGCGACCTCCGCAGATGATTTTGATACTCTTGATATGCTTCTTGCATAGTTCATTGATACCCCGTGCTACTTTTTGAATCTCGCTATTCTCACATTGATCAAGCCCGTCAAGGACGAGATAGTATTTCTTGTCAACTTCAAGTCGAGGCAACAGGAAGTCAGTGACTTCATCAGCATCAAGGTCTCGGGTTTCTTTGCGTGTATCTATTAGATCATCATATTTCGCATGCGCAATATAGTTTTCTAATATCTGACGAGCAAAACTTCCGAGAATGTTCCTTGCCGAGAGCGACGCCGCATTGTCGGCGTGACAAAAGTAATAGGATATTATATCATCGCTGGTCCGCGAGCTATGTAGGTAAGTAACCACATTAGCCATAAGGACCGTCTTGCCAACACCCATTGTACCTGGACACCAGAGTATCGCAGTGTCTGGGCTATCTTTCCATTGATGGAAAATGGATTCTTGCTGCAGCCACTTTGCCGTGGTAGGAATGCATTGTTGCATGACCTGCTTCCAAGGCCTGATATGGTTAATCGTAGAGAGATCATCTTTTATTTGAGACTTCAGTTTTGCAATATCTCTTTTCATTTTGTTAACTCGCCACTGCTGTGCTTCTGAATATTCGCTTCTAGCTTGTTCATGGAACTTCAGCGCCAAGTGCCGGAATTTTGTATTGTCTCTCGTCGTTCATATTCGAACAGTTTCTTCGTTTCCTGTTGGTTTTGCTTCGAAGCCAGTGAGATATGCAGTCGTACGACGTTCAACGCAGGATCCAACTGATCCAACAAAGGTTTGAACTCTGTCTCGAAGGGTTTAAAGATGGATGATAAAGTTTGCGTAATGGGTAGCCGCTGTGAGACTTGAATAATCTTGATGCAGAGCTGCACAACAGCCGCATAATAATCGCATAGTGCATGTTGGAGCTCGGTGCTGCCAGGATAGAGTTGACCGAACTGTTGATATGTAAGGCACGACTTGCCAACAATCATGATCATGCTCGTCACTTTCTCGAAGTAAGATGCGACATTGCTGGCAGCCAATACGGCTGTTTTCACACCTCCCCAAATAAGAGCACAAATTTGAGGATTGGAATTGGAAAATGTATCCACCACGCCCGCGAACTGCTGAATAGCCTGCAGGAAAGTACATAACCGGGGTGCAACACATCTCTTTGTAACATTGCTGGTGTCGGCATCCATCCTTGCAACAAAGGCGATAACACCTGAGGCATCTGGTTTCGCACTGATAGCTTGATACTGCCGTCTCTGTTCACTTGTCAAACTCCTTTCAAACCTTTCTAGAGCATTCTTGAGAGATCTTGTGGGATCGTCAGCCCGAGCGTTTGTGTGAGGTAAGACTGCAAGAGCCATGAGGCATCTTGTATTTCTTTTTCCCGCGAAGTCAAGAATTCCTCTCTGTGGAAGAAAGCAGGAGGCAGCAGACCAACTAGATGGCCATGGAGAAATTGGTCAGCTAATGCGAAGCATCTTGCTCATATTTGATCAGGCAGAATTTTGGCCCCAGGTGGGAGGCTTAGACGGGCAAGGATAGTCGATTCAGCCTTGTCTGCTGCCAGTGTGTTGGCTGAGCGCCCGACTGCATATACAACCAATGAAACCCACGGCTAGCGGATCGTATGGACCTAGCATCTATATTAACCCGTATGCCCGCTCGGCGTTATTACCCTAGGCAAATCCAGTTGTAACCATAAATGATTAGCAGTTGTAGCGGCAGGTAACCGAATCGATAAATTTCGCATCCGCCATGCTTCTCTCTGGAGGTTAGTGCGTCCAAGAAGTACTAATTCTCAGCTCAAATGTTGTCATAACCTATATGCACCTTGTGAATAGTTATTGCATTTGCACAAACAAGTCTGCCAACTTTTTAAGTTTGACATCTTGGGAGACCTCTCGCAGCCACATCAACATCAGCAACAACCTCATTGGGAACCAGATCCCAGCTTGTCGTCTCCTACTCGTATTCTCCTCATAGTTAGCTGACTCTCCTGCCAATTGGCTTGTCTCCCATTACTGCGGACCTGGTGGATATCCAAACAATGTTGGTCGCTGAAGATATTTCCTGTATGAATGTATGAATAGAACTCGTTCGCAGATGTAGGGCCATGTATTATAAATCTAGTTGATAAAGAGTGATCTCTTCTGAATACTAACACATGCTTTCATCGGCTAGATGCACACTTGCAGTGCTGTTACACTGCCAGATGTTCTCTCGCTAGAACTTGACTAACAAGTTGGGACCAACCTTCAGAAGACGGACAACAAGCACTAGGATGGTACCGGCGAGACAAAAGACCCCTGCGAACGCATTCATCCCCACATATGAGCCATGGCCGCGTGCTAGTATGGCACCCGCAATGGGGTTTGTGATCAGGCCAGGAATCGCTGAGAAGAAGTACATAAGCCCATTCCGATACCCGAACTCTTTGGGTGGAGAAATTTGAGCAACGAGAGCTGGCGATAGCGATACATATGCTCCAGAAAAAAAGCCAAAGAAGACAGCAAAGACCAGGTTGGTCGCATTGCTCGATCCAGGAATCCAGAGTGCTAGTATGAAAATTCCGGAGGCAGCACAGACGAAGATGTACATATTGTATCGACCAACTTTATCAGCAACGAGTCCCGTTCCAAATCGGCCAAAGAAACTGGAAGACTGTTAGCGTAAAAATCAAGGGAAATCAACGGAGATACCTACCTGGCTGCGTTCAGAATCGAGACTAGATATAGCGATAAACCAATTGGCATTCCGTCCGCAGTAGCCGCGACAACCAGATAGTTTATAGGTATAAATATGCCGAACGTAAGGAGAGCAAAGCCAGCAAGTACAAGGAGGAAGACTGGTTCGCGTAAGGGACGGTGCAGGTCCTGTGCAGTAATTCTCTGTGGTGTTGGCGCTACTCTGCGTTTGACAGTGAGATTTGCAATGATAAGCAGGAAAAGAATCATGAATGCCGCAATGCGCATAGCCCATCCGTAGCCGACCTCATTGATGAGATGGGTGATCATGATTGGAAAGATGACGCCTCCAGTACTGGAACCAGTGGACAATATACCAAATGCAGCACCTCTTCTTTTGTCAAACCAGCCACTGACGCTACTGAGCGCTAATAACAGTCAGAATCGAGCGTTTGTGAAATCATATAGACTACAGACCTGGTTGGAAAATAGCGGCAGCGCCAATAGCACTGCAGATGCCTTGTGAAGGCAAGAGCTGGGAGTACTTCTTCGATATTGACGCCATCATTAAACTGAACACATGTAAGAAGGTTCCAAGGATAATAATATATCGCGGGCCATGTCTGTCATATATATGTCCGATGAAGGGGCCCTGCTCTAGCGTTAACCTTTGATAATAGACATTGAGAGTATAGATAAGTTACCGATCCCAACATGAAGAACACCTGGAGTGAAGGTATCCAAGCGATGGTACTTGCGGAATATTGCTCTAGTATATTCTTTTGGTAGTATTCCTGAAATATTCCAACACCTTGTGAGGGGCCATCAGCAAATGAAACAATAAAACCATGCCCTCTGAACTTACTGTTCAACCATCCGAAGCTGCAAAATGAGGTACACCAGGTCCCTAAAACGACAGACCACGCTGTAAACCCACCATCCGGTGGTGGGTCAATTGTGACCACCTTTGTATAGACTGGATCATCCTCATGTTTCTCAGCTGAAGTAGATGCATTTTGGATATTAGGCTCAGACGTGCGGCCTTCTGCAAGGGACATAATGACAAAATGAAAAAAAATGAAACGGAAACAGATCAATGAAAGGGTTGGGTGAGAAAAGATAATGTGTCTCCACGGAGAAAGTTGCGTGCTAAGTGTGAGTTTTCCTAGAGGATTCTCATGACGGGCATTTGGATATAACTATTGCATTAGTCTAATGCTGCAACTTTGATTTCATGCGTATTTCTCAGAAAATGGTCCCGTCACGTCCCTCTCGGAGGTAACTCGGACCACAGAAATTAGTATCAGCCGCGGTCCTAAGAGGTTCTCAATTGGAGTAGCATCCACATAGTAAGTTTGCTCGGTGAAGTGCTTATTATTCCGAATGTCCGAGTTCTCTAACTTGCATTTGTGTCGACACCGGAAGCTTACCTGCATACTGGTTCCCCCCTGGTGATCTTGTTAGTAGAGTGACGCGGATCACGGGATATTAATAATATTTTGCTAGAACATACGATAGAAGCAAGAAATAGGATAGGCCTGAATAGCTTCAAGATTCTAGGGGGTTCCCTGGAATAGCAGGCGGTCACCCCACTACCATATGTGACTATACCCACGTACTAACAAGATTACTGGGGGGTAAACGAGTAGGTGATCTGTCATAATTGCCGTTTGTATAGGATCACGAAATCTACTAGATCCCTAGGATCCAGCCGCTTTGTCTGATCAGGGGGTTAAATACGGGTTTAATTCTCCCTAGATTCTAGTTTTCAAGCAAGCATATATCTAGCACTTCAGATAGTCAATACAGTTGCTATGCTTCCGTACCCCACCCCAGGATTCGACAGTTTGTGATAATTCCGATGCTAGGAGACAGACAGTTAGGTATCAGACGAAGCCGCTACATAACCTGGCCTGTAACTAACTATAGAGGGGTTGACAATAAGTCCCATAGCAGGGACACCATATAGGACCCTATTAATATAAACAAATAGATACATAGCTACATATAGTTAAATTTATGAACAACAATATTTACACAAGTCAACTTGGTTGAAAGATCCGAGAGACTTGCTCGAAGATATGTTCCAGAATTTACCTGTGACTGCATGGGAGAGAAAGAGAGAAGACTCTGACGATTGTATTCTCATATGTTTTGTAGTATTTTCTGGCTGAAGATTGCTCAACGTTCCCATTGTCATGTTTCAGTTGGAACTGTACATTCCGGCAAGAAGTGCCCTTCCCGTTTTGATCACCCTTAAATTTGCTTAACACCACTCATTATCCGAGTTGGGTGGCAATGTCCAATTGGTTATGTTTCCTTTTGGTTTGACTATCCACAGAAGACCGCTCCCTCGGAGATAGGTGAATATCCCGCGACCTTGAATTCACCGAGTAATACCCCGAAGACAATTTAGCGAATGTAACAGCGTTCGGTCTCAGGCCATACAGAGTAGATTAAAGATATAAATATCAAGAAGTATGCATATTGTATTCGAGTTTAACATCATTCGTCTCACTTACTTTGAACAGTCAATCTCATACGCAATCTTAGTTTGTCTAGAAACTCCAATCGTCTACTCGAACACAGCATGGCTTCTGAAGATAAGCTCTCCGTCATCATCGTCGGAACCGGTTTAGCTGGACTCGCTGCTGCTCGTGTCCTACGAGAGAAGCATAATGTTACTATCTATGAACGTGGCGGACCGGAAGTGGCAACTGGAGGACAAGGCATTACCATCTTTCCTAATGGTGTAAAGGTACTGGGAAAGCTCGGGTGGGATCCCCAACGAGCAGGGTCTGTCAAGCAGACTGGTTTCCAAATATATGGAATGGATGGTCAACTGAAGAAGGACTATACCATCGATTATGAAAGCAGATGGGGTGCGCCAACGCTGATGCTGAAACGATCTGACTTTCGGGAGGAACTGCTGAGACTTGCCACGGCACCATCCGAAGTATTGAAGCTCCAGGGTCAGGCGGCTAAGGTTGTTTTTAATACAGCTGTCGTCAATATGGATCCTGATGAAGGCAGTATCACCCTAGAAGGTGGATCAAAAGTCAAGGGTGATGTGATTATCGGTGGGTATCTGGAACCATGCGCTGAAGAGAAATCAGGACTGACTCCGAAACAGCGGCGGATGGAGTCCATTCCAGGCTACGCAACAGTGTCGCCGGTGAAAATCATATCCCCCAGAAGGGAGGATTTACCTGCTTCCGTATTGCTATCAGCGCTGAGGAAGTGATCAAAGCTTTTGGAAAACTTCCTGGGTGGTGGGGGACAGATCCCACCAAAGGCCCAGGTGCATTATGCTATCCACACGACGGGACACAGCGCATGTTCTTTGCCTATCCTCTTCGCCACAATCAATATATGAACGTTTCCTGCATATTTCCAATTCGCAAAGATCGCGGGAGTATAGTTGATTCATGGTATGCCGATGGAGATCGCACGGAAATTCTCGAAGTCTATAAAGACTTCCCCAGGGATGCTTACAATATCATCAGGTAAGACAGTTCAGTTCTGAAATGCTCAAAGGTATCAATAATAACACATCGCAGCATCGCCAAAGAAGTGAAGGTGTGGGATCTTCAGGATCTTGAGCCCCTTCCAACATGGACTAGAGGCAAGGCGCTTCTTATTGGAGACGCTGCCCACGCAATGACACCGATGCAAGGACAGGGTTCCAACATGGCAATGGAAGATGCTGACAGCCTCCGGCTTTTGCTGGAGCCAAATGTGACCAGGGACAAGGTCCCTGATATTCTGAAAAGGATTGATGGTGTGAGAAGGCCTCGAGCCACTCAGGTTCTCCGCGATACTCGTTCTGTGAGCAGAGAGTTTGACATGGAGAAGTGGTTGAGTAAGAATGATTACAACTACAGCTATGAAGGAATTTATGAAACACAGGAATAAATCTAAGGATCGCCCGTGTTGTGTGGGGTAGAGATTAGAATACTTCTCGGCATAAATCTAACTTGGGTAGCACGTCTAAATTCTTATTGCTGTGAATCCTCTCTAATAGAACGAACCCGGGTGTAACGAATTTCTTACAGTAACGAATATGTTTCTGTGTCTGGTTTTAAATCCCCATATAAAATTCGCTAATTCCGTTTATAGCGAATTTCGTTATCTTTATATTACAAGTACTTCAGGACGCGCCGTTGGCGCGTCCGTTAAGAACAGACTATATGCTGCCCTTCCAGTTCTCATGGTTGATCCACCACAGCAGGTCATTTCCAAAACGATCTCCTTTCGTTTCGACCTCAGGCTCCATTTGGAACTTGACCTCCATCAATTTCTTCATAGCAGTATTAGATGAAGGAGTTCTGACTCTGACTTCCACTAACCCCAGCTCCTTAAGACCATAGTCCGTGACGATCTTCAAGGCCTCCGTGCCAAATCCTTTTCTTCTCGCCTCGGGATTCACCATGATACCTGCGGCGCCCGCAATCCAACCCAGCCCTGCGATGCCAACGGGCTCTTCCTGACCACTCCCCTTGTCGAGGACGATAAAGTTCATGTAATTCAAAGGTTCACCCAGGGTGAGCCACCGACGGCAAACGGACTCGCGCTCTTCGTCGCTGAGTGAGGCAACTGATAGATCATTCTTTGTATTTTCTGGGTTTGCGAGCATATCGATCAGCCCCTGGAGGTCTCCTTCTTGGGGCAAGCGGAGTGTGAGGGGCATGGACGTTGAGCGGAGGACTGCCACTGGATGCGTGATGTCACGAAGGTTGGTGTTGTGAGCGTAGAATTCCTCTTCGCCAGCCATGGTAATGGGGAAAGTATCCGGATTGTCGTAAATGAACTGTTCTGGCAAGAGAAATTAGAATCAGTGAGGGGATTGTGGGAAAAAGAGAATGAAAAGCTCTGGTAGCTCCCGAATTTAAGCTGACTGGTTTTGAGAGACACAGAAGGGAACCCTTCGTACTTTGTATTCATCGGAGCGGGGTAGGAGGAAGGACTCCTGGCATTGGCGTGTCCAGGACTATTTTTCAATTTTGGCACGTGCGGAAAGGGTTTTGCTTAAAAGTCAACTATTTACTTCGCAGAATACTTTCAAAACCGGCCTGATCGTTGAATTGGGATTATTGTACTGTATCCTATTAGCCTCTCCTTTTGTTCGCAAGTCTCTTGAATTAGTAGTGTTGAGATGGAGAACCGTTTGAGATCGATATGATACTAAGTTTATAGTTTCTAAGCTAAGCCTAACATAATCAAGGTAACGATAGAATACAGATTGTACAATACTGTGATCTTGTATATAGGATCGGAAGTGTCGGGTTTGTATTCAAGTTAGATGGCCAGTCGAATGACCACAAGCGGCAACTGAATGATGAAAAATCTACGCTCTAACGCTCTGCTGAAATAAGTGACCAGGTATTAAAGTTATGAGTTCTTAAATAGACTTGTTTATCTATGTCCAGCCCTAGGGCACGGAAGCATAGCAACTATACGTATTGACTATCTGAAATGCTAGATGAGCAGCTACTACTCAGTCAAGCTCGCTTGCTTGAAGACTAGATCTAAGGGGGTTGAACCCATATCTAACCCCTAATTAGACAAAGAAGCTAGATCCTAGTGATCTAGTTGATTACTGATATGGAAATATGCGGAATCACGTGAGTGCTAGCCACTTGGCAACACCACTGGGTTCAACCCTTTTTCCTGTATCTAGAAGAAGGACATCGATTCGTGTATCTAGATGATGGCTGTGTGCTATAATAGCATCTAGCTCGTCCCTATTAGGCAACAGCATGTGTACCTATCAATTAGCTCGCTGCGCTCCTATTTCCCTTGATCGCTTCAATTACTAGTAATTAAATAGTAATCAAGAATTTGCCACACAAAGGGCGATATGACAGGTCACCTATACGGTTAATCTCCTGGAGCTGACAATCTATTACATTCTTTTAGCGGGTCCTAGGGCCGGGGATTTAGACCAGCAAAGGCACAAGTTGACTGACCTCGCGGTCAGTGCTGTCTCCGAACTATAGCTGCTTGAAGGCGGGCCGTAGGTCACTTCGGCCTAATGACGGCTTAGCCCGTTACAATTATGAATTGAATAAAGTTATTTAAATTTTTAAATTTGACTTTAAAGGTTTTTATACGTACGTATTTAATTAAAAATATACATAGGTGGGGATGTGTGCCAGGTGATCAGATATAGTACAGAGCCGTTACCTACGGCTCTGTTTGCCATGTTTGCACTCTAAGAATCAGCGCCAGCCATCTCGCTCCGAAAATTATCTCCGATCAGATTTGGAAGTTCATATTTCCGTCCTACGTTGACAATAAAATGGAAGTTTAAGAGACTTTTATTACTTTGGAATGGAGCTCAAAAATCTATCCAGCAATTGGAAAAGGCTCCAAGAGAAATTGAAGAAAGAGAATTCCTCTACCTCCACCTCTACCAAGCGCAAGATCTCCGATCGTGACGGTCAAAATGGAATAAAAAGAAGGCGGACTAAAAGTGTCGGAGAGAGGAAGATCGAAGGACAACATAAATCTTTGAAGAGGAAAACGATGACAGAGACAACCGAAAAGGATGGGGTAAAAGAAGTGCAAGAAACAGTCACGGAAGTTACGTCGCGGAGGAATTCTGCAGCTTCAGCGCTCAAGCCCGATTCACGAAACGGGCGAGTCAATGAGGGACTATCTCCAACGTAGGTACTCCCAATTACTTCCTCTCTCCTATATACTATTGTACTAACTGTTTTAACAGCGCCGAAGTAGGCAAATATGTCGCGATCGACTGCGAAATGGTCGGTGTCGGCCCGAATCCTGATAACGATTCTGCTCTTGCGCGAGTTAGTATAGTCAACTATAATGGCGAGCAAGTCTACGACTCCTTCGTCAGACCCAAGGAAGAGGTCACGGATTGGCGGACACATGTTAGCGGTATAAAACCAAAGCATATGCTTGAGGCACGGATGCTGGAGGAAGTACAGAGGGATGTCGCTAAGATACTTGAGGGAAACATCTTGGTTGGACACGCAGTCAGAAATGACCTTGATGTCCTCCTTTTGCCTCATCCAAAGCGTGACATCAGAGATACAAGCAAGCACCCACCATACAGGAAACTTGCAGGTGGTGGATCTCCGCGTCTAAAGATCTTGGCCGCAGAGTTTCTGGGATTAAAAATTCAAGAGGGCGAACACTCTAGTATAGAAGACGCCAGGGCTACCATGATGTTGTTCAGACGGGACAAGGATGCATTCGAACGGGAACATGCGAAGAAGTGGCCTGTCCGGGTTACAACGGAGGCTAAGGAAGACGGAGACAGTCCGGCGAAGAAGAAGAAAAAGCCTAAGAAGAAATCTCGGAAGAGATGAAAGATTAATGTTTCTCCGTTCTTTATTGTATGACAATAATACCCCATGTTTGGTGCAGAAGTTGTGTTCGAATTCTAGCAAGATTTTAGATCTTCATATTCCCCACCGTTGATCCCTTTGATAAACAGCTGTAGACGACCTGCTGTTCCTGTACGATATGAAAATAATCAATTCGAGAAAGTAATCATACATAGTACAGATTATATTGCTCGATCCAATCAGGGACGTAATGACTAGTGAACTTCTATTACTCCGTATCTGGAATTTTTGATAAGCGCATTTTTCCATACCGGGCATTTCTCCACACTTCAATTAAACGCGGGTGGTCGCGTCGCGTCGATCAGAAGACCCTGCGAAGAACATCATATTCAACACCGCCAACTCCATCAGCCAGCTGTCAAACGAATTGTTTCCATCTAACAATCAGAGAACAGAGAATATCTATAGTTGTTCAAGAATATCTTTTTATCCCTTTCTCAGTTATAGTCGCAGAAATGTTTGCCCTTCAATCGGCACAGGAAACCTCCCTAGATGCGGACACGCGGTCCTCAAATGCATCTATCCCGAATATTCTGCCCTGTTGCATCCATCATGATGGCCGTCTAGACTCTCTTGAGCGATACTGGAAGCCTGTCACAGATGAAAATGGTATGATGGTCGCCTATGAGGGCATTAAGTCTACGCCACGTTCCCGTAAGGACCTTATTAGGTCTGCTTGCTGACACTAGTCATTGCACAGGAGATGCTCAAACTGCGCACTTCCGAGGGCGAAAGTTGCGTGGTCGCCACGTTGCGATCCCAGAAGGATATAAAGGTACGTCCCCCTTATGCCGTTCTTGGACGCTGCTAATTTGATAACATAGGTATCGTCGCGATGCCGACAGACCGCTTGCTACCCTTAAAGACGGACAAAAAGGCCGAACTGCAGAATGAGGAACAGGATAATGAGATAGGAGAGCCTGTCAAAATTCTCGAGACCCAGGCTACATTTGATAAGTTCGTGGTCTGGGGTCATGAAGTCATGCCAGCAGCAGATGATCCTTTCGTCAAGGGCGTGGAAGAGTGGCTAAAGTTCGCGGAGGCGGTAATGCTCCTAACTGAGATGACTGTATCTGTATTCATCAGAAGCTGACTTTTGATTCTTGGTTTCACAGGTGCACCTGAGCCCACAAGCTTCCACTGAATGTGCGGGCAAAGACGCATCCAGCTAGATATATATATCTGTCGCCGTGGAAGCGGCCATTTGTGCAACATAGTAGATCAACGGGAATATTACTCCAACTGTGATAGCAGATGACCCCGGACATTCGCATAGTCTCCGGCAGGGACATTCTGGTTGACACAAGCTCCGGTCGTTCAGTTCCTTTCGGTGTCCGACGCTTTTTCTCAGTTCGAGGCTCGAATCTATGGGAATCACTTCATACAACAGGCAACGGGATTATACTGTTCCCACGTGTCTCGGTGGTATCTCGAATCTGGGAACTACGCATTGGTCTAAAGTGCGAAACGCAGCACGTTCTTACCGAGACGAATTCCCGGAGCCTGAGGAGCAGATGATGTGGGCTCTAGATTCACGTCGCAATCCTACCTGGAAAAGGCAGTACCATCATATCCCTTTCTGCAAAACCGTCGCGGACACAGACTCAATCAAGGCCGTCTCTGAGGTCAGAAGCAGATATGGCACCATTGACGATATGTAGTCACGGATACCGTGGTACTTTATGCGAACTAGGGGATGGCGTTTTAAATGTCAAAATGTCAAAATATCATAACATTTTGGCCCCCTAAATCGGTCATGAAAAAACGTCTTGACATTTTAAATTGAACTACTCCCTAATAAATAAATTGAGTGAGAATTTCTCTTAAATTTTTAATTAATTGTTAATCTGAATGGTTCGCTAAACTACTCTTTTTTGGCTTTAATGTTTTTTTTTTTTTTTTTTTTCTGCGAGAGAAAAAATACCGGTTTGACAAGAAAAGTTTGACATTTTAAGTACACTGTACACCATGGTTCAGCATCCCTGACCGCCTTTGCACTCTGCCGACGATAAGTAATCAGGGGTGGACAAAGTTGATTATCAACACAACCCACTCTCTTTATCGTAATACACTTATTTCTGCAGGGACCTCTTAGCTGAGTGTAAACTGTCCCTTGAATTCACCAACATGGCTGAGGGTGTCACACCGGAAGCTCTGATCTCGCAATTTAAGGTCGAGAAATTGCTCAATCAAGGTTCGATTCCAAGCCCCCACTTCATGACACCATAGCGACCTATATGTTCTTCGAGCAACAAGTATACAAGTAGAGATAATATAACTAACCTATGCTTGTTATACTGTGCAGATCAGCATGGCCGCCGCATTACTATGTTAGGCACCATTGGTGGCAAACAAGGTATTCTGATCGCGGAGCGGGCCGTGTTCGCTACTGAGTCTCTGGAGGTTTTGAGGGCTTTTCACGCAGCCATAACGCGGATTACAAACCTGGGAGACAATGATATCTATCGCTGGTACATGGCCTCTTCTGACGGTGACATTGCAGCGGTCCAACCTCCGGATCTCAAGCTCAATCTCATCTGGCCGTGTACCGATAAGCATATCCGGAAGTACTCGGCTCAGCTTGTGCGCATGGTGACTGAAACACCGGAGATATATAAAAATTATATCAGGCCATATATGAGTAAGCAACGAGAGGAAGGAAGATTGAACTGGGTCTTCAACATTCTCGAAGGTAAGACGGAGCAAGAAGACGTGATCTTGAAGGATCCGGGTAATAGTCCGGAAGACGGCTTCCTGATGCTCCCGGATCTCAATTGGGATCGCAAAACTCTCGGGTCTCTTCATCTACTTGCGCTAGTGGAGAGGCGAGATATCTGGAGTCTTCGCGACTTGAAGAAGCGTCATATTCCTTGGCTGCGATATTTGAGACAGCGGCTTCTGGACGCTACGGTGGAAATGTACCCTGAGCTCGATCAGGATCAGCTGAAGCTTTATGTTCATTGTATGTCAAATACACAAATATTCCTTTGCTACTGATATGAAAAGATACTGATCATGACAGACCAACCGACATATTATCACTTCCACATCCATGTTGTCAATGTTATGCTGGAAGCTGGTTCAACACAGGCTACTGGCAAAGCTTTCGGACTTGAGAACATTATCTCTCAACTAAAGACTATAGCTGGAGATGAAGATGCCAGCATGGCCGATGTCAGCTTGACTTATTTCCTTGGAGAAGCAAATGAACTGTGGACAAATATCTTTGAGCCCTTGAAGCGGGGAGAGAAGCCTGTGGTAGTATGAAGAGGTATGAGATTTTTACACATCTCAGTATATCTTTTCATTTTTACCCAATTTAGATATGAAAAGATAGATTCTGGAGTGATCGTTTAGGTGTCTCAGGCGCGCACGAAGAATATTGAAGCTGTATAGAAAATTATAATAGTCTCGTCGGTTCTCTTTATTACTATGCTGTTCGCTATACTTTTGTTTCTTCATATAAAGTCATCATTGACTCGGCCAGTCATACCAGAGTAGAGCACAATTTTCAACAGTTATAAGTTTAGAACGCTTTTTGAGCTCGAATTTATAGAGCTGCGGAGGCGGCAGACTGATAGCGGGGAAACACTTCTCTCCCCGCAGGTTTGGACCGTTTGCACATCCAAAATGACGTGCCCCGCATCAAGAAGCAACTTGCGTGCTTCCGAACTGCCTGGAGCTCAGCATTACTAAATACATTCTCTTCCATTTTGAAACAAAATTTTCCAGGAAAAATCAAACATACGTTCTCACCAACTAGTACACCAGAAGTCCACGACCATGGCAGACCACGTTGATGCACCCAGCACCAATAAGGCCTTTGTGCCTCTAGGTACGGGCAGCCGATATCCCTTTCTTCGAGTACTATATGAAGACTCAATCGTTTTTTGGACAGAGGAAGCGTTGAGACTGATTTTTTACTTTTCACAGAAAACAACCCAGAAGTCATGTCCCATCTGGTCCACCAACTAGGCCTTTCTCCCACTCTCGGTTTCACAGACGTCTACTCTATCGATGAACCAGATCTCCTCGCATTCGTCCCTCGACCAGCCCACGCCCTCCTCCTTGTCTTCCCCGTCTCTCCAACATATGAAGCTAGCCGCGTTGCCGAAGACTCTCCACTGTCAGAATACACCAGCTCTGGTCCCTCCGAACCCGTCATGTGGTTCAAGCAAACGATCCGTAATGCCTGCGGTCTGATCGGTCTCCTCCACTCCGTCAGCAACGGTGAACCTCGAAAAAATATCACTCCTGGCTCTGATCTCGAGCTGTTGTTGAAGGCCGCAGAGTCGTTGCCTCCTAGCCAACGCGCTGATCTGCTGTACGAGAGCAAGGCGCTAGAGAGTGCGCACGCAGACGCAGCGAAGTTGGGCGATACGGCGGCGCCGCAGGCAGAGGATAATGTGGATCTACACTTCGTGGCATTTGTCAGGGGAGAGGATGGTCGGTTGTGGGAACTCGATGGTAGACGGAAGGGTCCGTTGGAAAGGGGACGGCTGGATGAAGACGAGGACGTGCTGAGTGAGAAAGCGCTCGATTTGGGCCCGAGGAGATTCCTGAAGGTGGAAAAGGAGGGTGGCAATCCAGATCTGAGATTCAGTCTTATTAGTCTGGGGCCGCATTTTGAGTAGTGCACTTATAAAGTAGGACGACACTTGACTGATCCGAGGATACTATACGGAGAGGGACCAAAAGGCATATCTGGCGCTCGAGCGCCGATTATGAATCGTAACGGTCGTTCCTCATTTCGAACTCTGTATACCATGTATAGCGGCTACGGATTACTATGGACTTCGGGTTTGGCGTTACAGTTAGTTTTCTGTCATGGTTTATGAACTATTCGAATGCATTTGATCGACATTTCTTTCATTCTTCAGTAGAAATCTATCTATTAATCAATCTCGAATTGGACTGAAGAATCTATCACTAATGTTGTAAAGAGAATCGTGAGAGAGCCTTCCAAAGACAACCACCGAATGTCCATCATAGGCCGTAGAATTCCATAACTTTTATGTCTTTTCTATTTCAATCTCACTAATATCATCCTGAGGGTTGAGACCACTGTCATCGATGCCTGGACTTATCTCCCCTGTCTTCTCTTCTGCGATAATCTTCTCAGTGCTGGACTTCTTAATAGGCTGATGATGGGAGTCTGGACCGCCTTGTGTCCCCACCCGGAGGAACGGGACGATGAAGATTGACAGTCCACATATGGCGGCCCCAAACCAGAAGGTAGACAGATATGGTCTGATAGATGTGGCTGGCTCCTGGGCTCTAACGGCGTTGTAGACGGCCGTGGAGATGCCCAAACTGATATTGTTGCAGAGTTTGGAGATGGTATTGAAGATCCCACCGGCAACAGATTGCTCTGATGACGGGAGGGAGGACATGACGTACATCTGATTTTGGTCTATCGTTAGCTAAGCAAAATAAAAGTGGACTAGACAGAGTGAAGATATTTAAGAGGATTTCCAGAATAAGTGGTCGTACTCACATTTACGACGTTAAATTCGATGTCCGCACCAACGACCACGAGTATCAGGCTAGGGAAAATAAAAGCCCAGTACGGAGCATGCACCTCAAGGAAGCTCAGGATAAGCATGGCCGCAGTGTAGCTGACTGCGCCGATGGCCATGAGGAGCTTGTTGCTCACCTTGTGAAGGATCAAGCCGCAGACAACGTTGACGATAATGCCATTGACGACCATGGGAAGCAACTGGACGGCAACCATCAGAGCGGAGAGATTCTTGATCTCCTGCATGTATAGTGCGAGCCAGAAGGTCAGAGATGCGAAGCCCATATAGCCGAGGCAGAACGTAAGCATGAGCTATTATGGCGTTAGTAGTGACTCCGCCATTGCGGTTGATATATAGTTATCGATCGAAGGAGAGAAATTTCATCCAGGGAGTACATCTTTTGCATTGACTCAGAATAGTGCTTCATACGTACCAATGAGAATTCTCGATTGCGCCACACGTATAGAGGCATCAGTGGGACGGAATACAGAGACTCCCAGTATAAGAAACAGCCCATAAGGAAGATTCCGACAATGAGGAGTGCAATCACATAGCCAGTTCTCCACCCTTCGGGGGCGTCACCAGCAAGTCTAGAAAACATCAGTTATAGAGTGCAAAAAATAACGCTCTAAATGAGTGTCACTTACGTTAATGTGCTAGAGAAAAGAGCAATACCGGCTATAATCAGTAGTGTCCCCAGGAGGTCGAACTTCTTGAATGATCTCAAAGTCAAAGGCAGACGTTGGTGTGCATCGTTCGGGACAGTCCAGACAGTTAGGACGGTGAAAATGGCGTATATCACTGCCAGAGTCCACAAAGAAGCGCGCCAGTTGTACAGGTGGTCCGCAATACCGGAAATGATTGTGCCAGCGACGAATCCCAGCGGGTTTCCAGCACTGAAGCATGCGAATGCGAGGTTCTTTCTCTTTGAAGGCTTCTCATAGACTGCTCCCAGGATCCCGACGGCGGGAGGAACAACAGCAGCTGAAAACAGGCCCATTACTCCTGAAAGGACGTCCATGTAAATGGCAGTATTTGCGAATCCAGAGATGAGTAAGGCAAGAGTGAATCCAGCCATTCCAGCAATGAACAGCTTCTTACGACCAAACATGTCTGCCAGCTTTCCAAAGGTCAGAAGAAAAGCTCCGCTGCTCAGTCTGTTTTACGCGATTAGCGAACACCATCTCCCATTGATCTAAGATCCAAGTAACGCGCAACATGAAAGCCAGTTGCAGAGGGGTACCTACGCTGATCCAGCAGTGATCCAAGTGATCTCAGCTGAATTCATGTTAAGATCACGGCCAATGGAGGCCGTAACACCAACCACGGAGCCTTGATACATCGACGACTGGCCGATCGCCATGGTGGCTGTCAGCACGAACAGACATTCCTGGATTGTGCTGCTGAAACATTTCGGGCGACGTCCATACAATGGCGCGTCCTCTTCCTCTGCTGCTACCATTAACTGGCCCTTCCCCTTGTCCATACCATCGTACACAGCGTTGTCGCTCATTTTGACTAGGATCTTGGCCTCCTGCTGAGATACTTTCTCCTACTGCGACGATGGATGGGACTGATAGACATATCGTAAGGTAGTCCGGTGTGAATGATATCAGTTGGGGGGAAGGGGGAGTGCTTCACTTAAACGTCACTTAAACGAGTATAGGTGACTATCAACTAGGTGGATTTTTCAGCGGCACTGTCAGACGCGGGTGAATTCCGCGGATCTAGATTGTGTATTAGTCGTGGCGGGATGTTGGCCTGTGGACTGATTGGGTATGGACGCCTGACCGCTATTCGCGAACGATTACCGAGCATGGAGTAGTTCGTAATAAACTTATAGAGACTCGATAAGCTACAGGCCGTCTCTGCAGTAGTTGGCGTCGAAGAAGACCGTAGAAGAGACAGAAATAACTGTCACTGCTTTACCCATTTTGGTGAATGAGATGGGGGGAAACCGATGAATACTACGCTACGAGGGCATTCGCGAGCCGACTCGGGCACTGCCTGAGCTTAAACATGGGAGAACTTCCAATCGCGCGCTACTACTGTAGTACAGAGTGGTAACTAACGCTAATACTGGATACTTATGTCGATCCTGCGTTCACGGAAATTTTTCTCCAAGCTGTTTCAAGATACGCAATAGCCGATCATTATCAGATAATCCCATGATCAGATCCGCACACGCAGAAATACTCGGACAATATATTATTATCCTTTCAATTACTCTCTGGCGTTGAAAGCCTAAAAATGCTACGTACTAGCAAAGGAGAACAGAACAGTGACCGCAGAAAGTTTTACCAGACACGAGCTACAAAACAGAACATATTTTCTAGTTCTCTAATTACGGTATTCATGTATCGTACAGCTTGGCTTGATAAGCATCCTCTATCAACATGTATTGGGCCGGTTCTTTTCCTTGTGATGGTCGTGTCAACCCATCTTGTTTGGGCGTACATCCATCTCAATCTCTGTTTGTGTGGACTCGGCAATGGAAGCTGCTCTATCATAGTGCATATCTGGTCTCGACAAGATCTGAGTCAAAGTTAGCGAAGATGAAGACACCACTCTTATCGAACTCAGTTCAAGAGTCGATTCTTGGAGCCCTGGTTGCTTCTCGTTCTCCTGGCTTTGGATTTGGTTCAGATAGGGCTGCAACTGCTCGCAGCTTTCGCTTCCGTTTCGCTGTCCCTGTTGCATTCTCTTTATGGAAATTTCGCGACCATGCTGCGTTCTGATAATGAAGCACATAGCTATCAGAATGATAGATGATACGGAAAGGGTAATATAACCACTTTTGTACTGCGGTGCATCAACCTGCCGCCAGACAATCAGCGGCAACCAGCTCTGGAAAATGTAGGCGACCTCGTTCATGGAGGCAACGGTGATGGCACGTTCTTCGCTGTCATCTTCGCAGACTTCATTGGCCCAACTGTATTTTCTCCGGTTAGCTTCATTTTAAAGGTAGTCAAAAAGCTAGATGAGTTGGACATACGCCATGCAAAGACCACCCAGTCCGTAGGATGCTCCAGCTACGATGAGGCAGGTCCACTTCCACCAAGTTGGGATATCCCAGACTGCGAGTGATACGTAGCATATAATGTTGATGACCTGAGTTTTTGTCAACTTCTAGCTTCAAGTCTAAAGCCCGGACAACTTACTCCACCAACGACGAGGGGTGGCCAGCGGCTACCTCGAAGAAGACTATCGGACAGCCCTGTCACGATATATTAGCACACTATATTGACAGACAGTAAAGAAATATCGATCTATACAAGCGCAAATGATGGTCGTTCCGACCTGCACCGCTGATGTTGTCGTGGGATAATCATTGATCTGGGCGATGGAGTACTTCGGATCCTTCGAAAGTCGGAGATATCTGACACATTAGTCGATAATTGATTATCTTCTCAGAACTGTGGGACTCACTGTTGGAATACTGGTTGTGACAACGCTATACCGTTGTTAAAGGCTCTTTATATGAATAATTAGATACTAGTCCTGAACCTCAATCGGTTAACTTACGCATAGAGGATCGACATGAGATAGATGTGCCATGATGAGAAGATTCTCTTCAATTTCTCTTTAGTGTATTTCGCTCGTGGCTTTCTTCCTTCCAACTTCATTCTTTCTCGAGCAAGCAAGATTTCCTATAGTCAGTTAGCAAGTCTGTATACATAACGCGCAGGAATAAGTGTATGCATACCTTCTCGGTTAGAAACCACGAATTCGTAATTTCAGGGACATCCGGAATAATAAAGTATCCTGCCAAAGCCATCGGGAAAGCGATCACTCCATTGATTAGGAAGGACCTATAACATATCAAAGTTAGCTCCAGGCTTCATGAAATATTCATGAGATGAGCCGTCGCGCACCATTGCCAACCCTTGTAACCACCCACTCCACCCAGGTGATGCACTCCAGCCATTAAATAACCGGAGGCCATCTGTCCAAGCGCGCTGCAGATTAGGAAAAGACAAGCTCTTTTACCAAGTTCATCACGACGATACCATGAACCGAGCGTATATTGCATTCCCGGATAGTAGCCACTCTCGGCAAGGCCTATTTACCACCATCAATATTTCGATGCCCCAGTCAATACGAGAACCTTACCAATGAAGAATCGTATCACGTAAAACTGGTACGGCGCATTGCATTTCGAGAGTGAGAGTGAAAGAATAGACCAGACAACCTAGCTTACAGTTAGTCAACGATGCCATTGGCTTGTGAGGCGATGAACTCTCACCTCAAGACTGGGAATCCAGTACCTCGGTCGCGTGCGAGTTAATATAATGTTGCTTGGAACCTGTCCCACCATATAACCAATCGTCCACGCGGCTTGTATGTAATTTAACTGGTTCTTATATAGGCCTAGATCCTCCTTCCTGCAAGAGTCAATTAAAATTGTTCACAGTGTTTAGAATGATTAAGACCCAGAACATACATTCCCGAAACGAAGGCATTATTAATATTGTACTGATCGATACTCTTGACGAAGTATCCTGTTCAAATGGTCTTAGCAGTGAATGCCAAATATTAGTCCAATATGGCTCACCTATAGATGCAAATGACAAAATTGCTGCATCGAGTTTCGAAAGTAGTCTTCTCTCTTCCGGCGACTTGTCGAACGTATCCCATAGATAACTGACGAATCTCCGTTTCTTAGGCTTCTGCGGAATGGAGTTCCTTGTTTGGTCATCAGTTGATGCACTTTCGTTGGAATCACTCTTCTCAGCCATCGCTACGCGAAATTGCTATGGCAGAGGCAAGATGTCCTCGGTCCTTTATCGGATGGGAGTAGCAGCAGTGGATATTGATTTTCTCGGTATGTTAAGATAGGATTCAAAAGAAGGGCACAACGTCATCAATAGTCCAGCATAATCTAGCTGTGGAGGAATTGATCTGGAAGATCTCTTTGGAATGGCAGTTGTCCGTTCTGGAGATCCGTTCCTCACTTAATAGTAATAGAAAACAGGATAGCTTTTCGACTGGCGAGTACATAACGCTGGACTGAGTAAAGACCGTGGGGTCCGCAAAAAAAAATCATGCCATAAGAGACATTCAAGGCTCTTCAAGGCAGTGAAATTCTACAATTGAGGGGATGGTCAGCCATACAGTGTCCTCAAGAGCCCACATTACATTCCTCTGATGGGGCAAGTAACCAGATTAACCAGCGGATGTTCTTTTTGTCTTGGGGTACACCAAGACGCGTGAGTTGGAACTAAAATAACATAGCTTGCAGCACCACAGACCCCTGGAAATGCTCAATAGTGGCTAAAATATCTGGTCTCCATTTGTTAAATAGCCATGAACGACCAATTCAACAATTCTTATAAATAAGCTGTAATGTAGGCTTTGGGGTTATGTCTGTCGTGTTGTTCTGATATAGCAAGATCTTGACACAGAGTCGGGACTGAGCGACCCGTGTATCTAGTCGCCTATCAAAAGTTAAGAGAACCTTCGCAGTGCATATTAAGGTAGCCAGTTTACATTCTTGACAAGATGTATCTTTTGATCATAGTTCTACAATGATGATTTGCTAGTATTTATACGAGATGACTCTATAAAATGCAAGGTTAAGCTTATTCTAATGCTGTCATCCCCAGCTGATGAAGAGATCCGCCAACATAAATCGCGAGCTCAATGCCATTGAGAAAGGATAATTAAATGCGTTCTCATATCTGATTTTTGAAAAATCACAAGCACAGTACAATATAGGAGAGTGTAGCACTGACCGCGCCGATCCCCCTTGCTTGATTTCCTTGGGTAACATCGAGGCGTTCTCAACAACATTTGTGTGCATCTCGCATTCCTCACACGCTTACTTAGGTATTCCGGCCAGCCACCTATAAATGCTAAGCTTTTCAAAATCCTGAAGCCTTACCACGTTCACATAAGCTGCACTACTTTGGTAATTATGGCCCTTGCATCGACACATAGATCTGTGTCACATTTCGGCCCGATATTTCGATATTTCTCTGACAGGAGATATTTCCTTTTCACAGAACACAAGAGAAATCTATCAATGTGACCTTCTCTCCTCAAAACTTTAGCTCGCATAAAACACGGTTATTGCGTCTCTCGGATGGAGCAAGAAACTCATGAACGTTATCACTTCTCTAATATTTTATGTCAGCCCTATCACGTTTCAATAGGTGATTGATATCAGCTCAATAACAGCCAATCACTTTCAGCCAGACTCCCCTCGGGATTGTGGTTGTAGATCCCGCATATCGAGCCATCTTTATCACAGCGGCAGTCTACTTCCTTTACGGAGTAGTTCCTATAGAATGCCGGAAAAATTAGCAGAGCTCCAGTTACGTCATTAGAACAGGATCTAGGGAGGAGGTTCTAGATTCTTAAAGGAGGAATAGTATATATATGGTCTCCTTTTTTCTTATTCCAATTTCGAACATATCCTATTAGAGGATATGGTTCGTAGTCTTCGAACCTCATGCTGAAATATGTGTCTCAATGCGTTAGTAACTGAGATGCTCATGTATTTGTATTTGAATCCGTTATCACTTCTCGAAAATGTTGGTGAATCACCTATCCTGGATAGATATCGTTGATGACAGATTCAAAGATCGGCGGAGCAAGTGAATCGAAGGATAGACAAGAGCGCATGAAAGACCTAGAAGGCATACACATATTGGAAGCAGGGAATAGGAATGTAGTCAGTCAATAAAGGTATAAAGTATTCCGGTCCCGCCTGCTTCCCTTATCTGCATATTGAACTCCAGCGTATATATGACTACAGTGCAATCCAATCTCAGACGAAACCGTGCAATGGGTTAATCTACCATTGCGCTAAACAGTTGTGCGTCTTGTGGATTTAAACCAGGCTTTAATCTAAAGATAGATGGAGATTTGTCACCCCGGATAGCAACAAACTGGTTCGGGAGAATGGCGTGGTTCGAGTGAAGCGGGCTCCCATTCATTTACTCAGATCCTTCCCCATAGTAATTTCAGGCCGGTTGAGACCATATGGACTTTTTCTTAAAACATTTTCATATTGGTTTCTCTACACGGTCTCGTTAAGCAATTTCAGTTAGATTTAATCTCAACTTTTGTCAACGACTGATACACATATAATTATAATATATTGGAATCATACACTAGGCTTTACCTTATCTCCGTCGGGAATTGAATTAGCCTATTATATTACAACCTTTTATGGTATAGATTCTCTATACCAGAATCAATTTGATTCTGTGGATTTAGTCAATTTCGTTGTCTTCTTTTACCCTCACACAACATCAGTTTATGGTTGACATATGTATATTCCCATTTTCTTTTTCATTTGTCCTGATAATATAGATCGCAGTGAAATTACATTTCTAGGTTGACTTGCCCCGCACCTTCAAAAAGGCCGACGCCCTTACGGCGGCGAAGGTGCTCTCCAGGGAGATCGATATAGATGGAGACGAACAGTTACTTCCGGGCTCCACGGCGTTGTTCGTCACGAAGATGCGCTCCATCGGCGCAGCAAAGATGATATATGGACCAAAAACCATCTTAGAAAGATGACTATCTAACTTATCCCAGGCTCTCCCAGGACATTCTGGCCCTCCTGAATGAATCCAGGAGGAGAAATACCATGCCGGCACCCGAGTTCCCGGAACGGTATAGATACTTTATTATGGAAAAAGGATGCCCACCTCGTGGGACCTTAGTACCCACATTAATAAACTTACGGGACCGGGTCGCCTACCAATATTGCGGAGCGAAATTTGGGTGTAAAGACTACCGAGACCGGTATGAAAGAGAAAAACTGTCCCCAGAACCCCGGCTATGTGGCCCCAGAGAAGAAGCGGCGAGCATTAAGAGGCACCTCAAAATGTTATAAGAAGCGTATAGAGACTGCCGTGAGCCAGGGAAATCCCAGTTTTGATAACGCCTACCCCATATACTATGAGCTCCAAGACAATAACCCGGGGTTTCCACGGGTGGATATCCAAACCCCCATTATTTATCAGGGTGAGGTGTTTTGTCAGTTTCCAGGCTGCGTGCACCCGGTAAGTGTCCTGATTCATTCCTTACAAGTATGGTTGTTAACATTGTTCTGGACTCGACTTAGTGAGACGACAAAGCTATGGACTCACTACAGGCTGAAACATAAACTATCTAACTTATCCTAGGCTCGCACAGAACAAACAGATCCTCCTAAATGAAGCTAGGAGGAGAAATATTATGCCAGCGTCCAAGTTTTTAAAACGATATAGATGCCTTCAATATGGCAAGGAAATGCTGACCTTAAAGGATCTTAATATATATATATATATATATATCAACAAGTTGCATAAAGACCGCGTAGTCCACCAGTATTCTGGTGAAACTTTCGGTCGCAAAACTAGTAAGGACCTCACAAGCAATCAGCTATCTATCCCCAGCATCCATATTACGTCCCACCAGTGAAGCATCGTCGGGCCAAAAGAGGCACCTCGGAGAGGAGACAGAAGAAATTAACGGCTGGTGCGGAACATGGAATCTTAGGATCTGACAATGGATATGTACCATATCATAAGATCGGGAGCAATGTCCCAATGTTCCCGCGCATTGATATCCTGAATCGGGTGATCTACCGGGGAGAGGTGATGTGCCGGTATCCAGGATGCACGCATCCGGTAAATACGCCTCTTCTACTACCTACTATTGTGGTTAGATGAACTTGTCGACCGACATAAAGGCCTATAGACCAGATACGGGGAGCCAACAAAACTCCGAGATCACTACCAGAGAAAGCACAACCTTAGACTCAACCTAGTGAGACGACAAGGCTGCGGACTCACTACAAGCCGAAGCATGAGCTCGAGTGCCTGACCTACACGGTCGGAAGGATGTTTCCAGCGGGTGAGAGGATACATGCGGACGGTTTAGAGTGGTTGGTCCGTTATACTTATATGGGACAAGAGAATGCTGGCCCTCAGCCAGTACCGGAACGGAGGTGACACTTAGAATATAGACGTTTATATCTGGCAGTTGAAATATCTTGTATACCAATAGCGATATGTCTGTGTCTTCTCTCAGATTTGAAATAGCTTGTTGCTTCTTATGTTCGAATGAAATCTTACATTTACCGCAAGGAAGTGTATTTCCTCCAGACACTTCATGTTGTTAAAGGCCATGCAGTCACATAGCCAGAGAATAACAAACATAACCCAACCTTCTAGCGGAGATGTCATGGCTTTGCCGGGCGTCGCCCAGTGCAGTGTGCTAGATACATAGATAAGTACCTTAATTTCCTGACTTAGTCGCAATGGAAACCTTCTCTTTCTCTACCATTATAAGTATGGTAGTGTATGGGTGGAATGAATGAAGCTCTTGTAGGGAGAATGGAGGAAGAACGTAGATTACGTAAGGGATCCTATGGGTTCTCTAGAGTTCAGCTATCAGACACTTTGTTTCCACTCGAAGAAAGTTTATAAGGCTATAGAACGACAATTAATACGTACTTCGATAGTATAAAATATATCTTGGAGACTCCTTACTCCTAGGGAGCTCCTGACGGATTTCTCCCACGCCTACCTATGCGAGAGCTCTACCCACAGATATAAATAGCCTAATCTTGCTAGAGAATTCAATCATCAGCCAGCTTCAGCATGCTAAGAATATATAAAATATATAGTATATATAGTATATATTAAATATATTTACTTTTTATTAGTAAATTTATGTATTGTAACTTTTATTTAATTAACTACTCGTCCCCCCTTGGTGATTTTATTAATATATAAGTGCGGTGCAAATATAGGGGTGAGATGACCCTCACTATTCTAAGAAACCCCTTAGAATCATGAAGTTGTTCAAACCTATCTTATTTATTGCTTTTACTATATAATGTGGAAGAATATTATTTTCTTTCATATGTCCATATCGACTTCGCTATTGCTTTTACTATCACAGTAGCTTCCCCTTTGCCATCTTATGTTCCTGTTGTCACGCTACAGCAAGCCTATGTCTCTTAAGGGGGTGGGGAGGTTGGTTATTGGTCGCCAACTAATTTCGTCCAAAGGGTCTATGGCCGATCCGGGAGCACTGCTTCACTTCTTGACCACAAAGGATCTACTATGACAGAGAAGTCCTTAATGTGATTCATGACCTGCTATATGACTTTTACTCATTTGTCAGCCTCAAAAATGACCTTTTGGACCTTCATTGAGTTGAAAAGGTCGTAGGCCACCACGGCTTTGGAGAGTGGCATGATGTTCTCTGTCATGAATCTAGACCAATCATCAGCTTCTAACGGTGTACGATGTGAAAGATAATGAGGAACTTACCCAAGGAGATGCTGGTTTTTCTTAAGAACTGCCAGAGCCTGTGGGAAGACTGATCGCACAGGGCATCGCCCCATTTGCGTCTTCAAGTTCTTGTTATAGGCATCCTGTCCCGTCCAGGGGATCTACAAAAATTAGTATCCGGTTTGCTGATGTATAATGGGTTGAGACGTACCTCGCCATTGTGAACACCAACGCTGCTAATGGTTCCAAATGGTCTGATGAGTTCGAATGCCGTTCTCAAGGCGGGACTTAGTCCTACAACCTCAATGACGACGTCGGCACCTCGGCCATCGGTGAGTTCCTTTACGCGCTTGTCGAGACCTTCTCGGTCCGTCATGAAGTTCCACGGTTCAGCACCCAGCGCCTTCGCCAACTCCAGTCGCGACGGCACGGAATCGACAGCAAGGACATGCTTCGGCTTATATTCTAGCGCATTGATCAACGCACAGAGACCAACGGGTCCGCACCCAATAACGACAGCGGTCTGTTTCGAAATTTGCTCCGGAGTATACTCTTTGAATGCGTTTCGGGCAGCGAAATATCCAGTCGGGAAGATGTCACCCATGAGGACTAGCAGCTGCTCCTGGATTCCTTCCGGCACCTTGATCACCGTACCATCTGCCAGTGGAATCCGGACCTACAACGGAGAAGGCACGTAAGGTTTCTGAGAGAAAGCCGATGTCGACGGAGATCGCTCCTGGTGGAAACTTACATATTCAGCTTGCCCACCATTAAGAAACTCGCAGCCAAACAAGGTGTTCTTTGCGCATCTCGACGAAAGACCTTCTTGACAATAGAAACACTCGCCACTACGAGTGAGTTAATTCTGATATCCAGTTACCTGACTCATTATTTATTATGAAACCCCACTTACCAAGACGTTGTAAATGCACTGACGATCTTATCGCCCTTCTGAACCGTCTTGACCGCACTGCCTACTTCCACAACGGTGCCCGTCAATTCATGACCCATGATAAAGCCCGGTTCGGCCTTCTCGATACCACGGAAGACATGGAGGTCACTTGCAAATTTGTAAGCCCTCATTTCGCATCGAAATCTAGTCACAGCTGGTGCGGAGTGATTTTACACGCACCTTCCGCATAGAGCTGTGTATGTTACCTTCACTACAATGTCTTCCGGATCCTGGATTTTGGGAATGGGCTGTTCCTCCACTTCCACCTTGAACGGGCCCTTGAATACGACTGCGCGCATAGTGCTGGCAGCCATTTTTGAATGCGTTTGAGCCAGGTACCACACAGGAAACAGATGTGTAGTATTTCAAAAAATCTCGTGGCAGGCACCTGACAAGATAATATTAAATGACAGTAGCCGATAATAACACCGAACCCCAGGCCGATTTCGGGAAAGATGCGGGGAGTAATTAAATATGTCTAAATTCCGTCCTGATAAGATATCGGGAACCACTTTGAATCTGGACGCCGGAGAAAGTTTTTCTAGCCGTTCCCAGGCCTCTTTTCTCTACTTAGCCGAGCTGTAATCCACCGGAATACCGTCTACTATTTCAGGAGCCCTCTGATAGGCTATAAAGAGGACTTCGACGGCGGGCCCTCGCTTATAATTGTGGAAACGAACAAAGTCGCTAGCCATGTGTTTGGCATTATTCGACCAGTACAGTTTGGAGTGCTTTGACGTTAAACAGAGAAGCCGGGAAGTGGGGTCTCTAGTCCGCAAAAGGGATTATAGACTGCGATAATAAGATTACGATCCGATAATAACCGTAGGTATCGCATTAAGGCCCGGCCGTATATCCGGTCTCAATATGCATTGAACATGAACATGTACTCCAGTTATCGAGTTGTATATGAGGATGTGTGACAGCAACTCACGGTTCTGCGGCAGAATATCGAGAACACCGAGATGGCATCTAAACTTTATAGCACAACCAGCCAATAGACCCAATGGCTGCATCCTTAAAGTTAGGAGCTTGTGACAGTTCCATAACCAAAATAAGTCCAGCAAAATTCCTCGCTGTGCTATAAGTCGCAAAGTATGTAAAATGAATCCGAGATGAGTTATGAGTGAGATATCTACAACACGAAGGCACTGGCAATTTATTAGTGTGTATATCTTGTCATATTAGATAATAGAGTGGCTAACGAGAAGGTGAACTATACTAAGTGCGAGTTCACGAGGCCAGGAGCACACAAGTCTTTCCCCTAGTATTTGGTTTGATAGGTAAATTACAACTCCTACTCGATAAAGACACCACTTTCTGCAAGGAGAGATGGTTACAATATTAAGTGCTCTAGTCTAGGTAGCTGGTTTACACGTCTGGTAGACGACCCGGGGAAAAAAAAAAAAGAAAAAGAAGATGGCTGCACTTCCAGCCGCCACGAACCATGTGAAGACTCCGCCTGGTGCAGGCTCTAACTCGGACACTTCTGGAGCCATCTTCTCGTGGTCGTACTCAGCGATGCTCATTGAGTGCTGTGATTCCTGTCGGCCGGCCTGATGAGAGGCATGGGTTCAATTACTGTAGTCTCCATGGTGTAGGAAGAAGGCTCTTATCGGGAAAGATAGATGAGACAGTATGACTGCGGAACTAGACACCGATAGGTAGCACAAGGTAGTAAAAATTAAGAAGTATAAAGTTGATAGTCTGTAGTATGCACCATAAAGTAGGTACGGTAAGATGGCTGGGTGCAAGGCATTATCAATTGCGGTCAGTATGAAAGAAAATTATGGTTTTATACTCTATATGGAGTCTGGATCTCAGATATTTGGAACAAATTAGACGGAAGCTGGCGTCAGGCGATTCTCCTGAGATTGAGGCTTTCTGATATATAGTTCAGGCGGATAGTTCGAGCGGACTCGGATTCGGAAATCGGATTCGGGGGCCGGAGTCGGGGAATGGCGAGTTTACAGACCACAAGCACAATTGCCGACAGTAACTCCGGGACGTTCATACTTCATACTCAGGCTTTATATACAAGAAAGTCCTACAGGGTTATAATAATAACTTGACTATTTCCTATCTACCCTTACTAGAAAGTTCTGGAGGGTACCCGTGCGGATCACGGGTCGCTCAGATGTTCACAAGTAACAAGGGCCAGCCATGACTGTCTCCGAGGGGCGGCGTAGACGACCAGCAGTGTAGGCCGAGATCCCTCCCGTAGGTGTTCTTTGTGCTGACAGAAAAATCTCAGGTCCTGCTCTCTCTGTAGGTGACGCAAGATCCGATGCAATCGAGAAACGCCCTGCAGCAATTGTCGGCGATCCAGAAGTGGGACTTGCGTTTATGAGAATCAGGATTATCCTCCATCTACCCAGCGCCATCTCAGCCAAGGCCAGACAGTCGACTCTAGTCCGGCCCAAAGGTCCCAAGAATCAATATCCATTGACAGAGCATCCAGAACCAGCAGGTCGACACTTACAAGCCATCCGTCAAGTCCACAGGTCACTGGTTCAACAGGCACATCGAAGTTGACAAGCCTCCCGTCTACTCAGGATGCCGGGTCAATAAGATTAAAGTTCAGGATTCGACAGCTTGAAGAACAACTCTCTCAACAGACTCCAAGATCTATTCAGTCTCATGTTTCGACTCCAAATTCGAACATCGGGACAACAGGCTCACGTCTTGGTGGAACCTTTCACGTCCATTGTGAGAACGGATCATTTGGCCAACCTCAGGCCGTTGCTCGCAGCCTTACACATAAGACACGCTTCTTTGGAAAAAGTCATTGGGTAGTTAATGGAGTTCTCCTGGTGAGAGTCCATATGATATCTAGCTATCGCAATTTCTTGAATAGGGAAGTGGCCTAACAAGCATCAGATACATGACATTTTTGAGACGATTGGCGCCCGTCTACGGGAAGAGACATCGAGCGCCTGGTCCAGTATAGAGAGATGTAAATCTCTGGCAAGAGTCATCAAAGCGAGGCGGGTACCTCCACGGCATCCACTACCCACACCCGATTTACCATCCAAAGACGTTGCCGACAGGCTTGTCGATTGCTACCTGCGTACGATTGAAGCTATCTATCGAATCTTGCACATCCCCAGTTTCCGCAGGGACTATGAGGTTATTTGGCTGTCAAATACCGCGCCAGACGCAGCCTTCTTGGCTCAGCTCAAGCTCGTGCTCGCTATCGGCGCGACTACGTACGATAAACAGTTTTCACTGAGGGCCTCTGCAGTCCGATTGGTTTACCAGGCGCAAATTTGGCTTTCAGGGCCCAAGTTCAAGTCACAGTTGGACATCCAATCTCTACAGACTGACCTCCTTCTCTTACTTGCTCAGGAAAGAGTAGAAGTCGACGGAGCCTCGATGTGGATTTCAGTCGGTGCACTGCTCAGGAAAGCAATCTTCATCGGCCTACATAGAGATCCCGTTCACTTACCCCAAAAGACAGCTTTCGCTGCTGAGATGCGCCGAAGGCTCTGGAACACGATTCTAGAGGTTACTCTCCAGTCCAGTTTATCCTCTGGGGGGCCTCGTTTCATTTCTCTGGACGACTTTGATACAGAGCCCCCCAGTAACCTCGACAATCCAATGCCAAAGCCACTAGAGAACTTCACGCAAGTATCAATCGCCTTAGCTCTCCGCAAGACTTTTCAACACCGCCTGGCAGTGACCAAGTTTTTGAATGATCTCGCCTCCCGTAGCACATACGAGGAGACTCTTCGGCTCGATGCAGAACTACGCGCAGCATACAAAGCTCTAGGTCAGAGCCTACAAGCATGTAGCGACTCGAGTACTCGACGTTCACCCTCTCAATTCGAGATCCACGTAGTAGATTTCCTCATGCATCGGTATCTCATAGCCCTCCACGCTCCGTACTTCGGTCCAGCACTGCACGAGACAGCTTACGCCTTTTCCCGGAAGGTGGTTGTCGAGTCGTCGCTCAAAATCTGGCACACAGCGTGCCCCCACGGCGACGCGACTCCATCTAACTGGGACGATCTGCCACGGCTCGCGGTCTGTAGCTCGGGCTTCTACCCAGCCGTAGCCATCCATGCCGCCCTACTCATCGCGGTGGAGCTCCGGACACAGCTGCTGGAGGAAGAAAGTATTGCTCCTGTCCTTCCGCGACCGGACTTGCTTACCGTCCTTGACGATGCCAAGGGCTGGTGTCTGAGGGTCCTCGAGGCCGGCGAGACCAACGTTAAGGGCTACCTACTTATGAGTATGGTTGCAGCACAGATTGAAGGGCTCATGCACGGCCTAGAGAAGGACGGTCATTGAGTCGTTGATACCGTGGAGAACGTTGGAGAGAGATGCTTGCCGATACTAGAAGAAATGGTAGCAGCCCAGGCCCAGGCGCAGGGAGCTGTAGATGAGCTTCAGCAGGGCTCGTTGGCTACACGGGTCGAGGCGATGGAGGACTGGGGCTTTATGGTGAGTATAGACGCGCTGTCGTACCTATCGACTTACATAGCTAACTATTTGCTCACAATTCACTCAGGCTTCAGATGCCTTGTTCAATGATTCGGGCGAAGCCGAGGGAATGGGCTGGATGTTCAATGACGACATCAACCTAGGGGGGCCGCCACTGTGGTGACGAAAAGCCGGACTATAGCCCCTGTTATATGAAACGCGAGCGATTCAGTAAATTACACGAGGTCTAACCCATCTCCATTCCAACTTTTGCGCCCTTTAGAGATGTTTTTCAATATGGCGGCCGAGCTTGTGTGACTGGGGGAACTGGAGAACTGGAGAACTGCCATATGAGTAAATCTGAGCAGTTATATTGCCTCATGAAATGGGTCTAAAATAATGTATGATCTGGGTTTATAGATACTTCCACTAGATCAGGGAGCACATACTATCTATCATCGTCTACTCGAAGCTGACACGACTAGCGTGGTTATATAGGAAACCAGCTGAATTTACGCCTTCTTTCCGCGGCACAGTAGGAATGGAAATTCCATGTTCTCCAGGGTGACACCTTCACCAGAGGGCTTCTTAGAGCCCCATTCACCCGGAAATCTCTCAACATCCTTCAACACCTTCCACTTCGGACTGACGTCAACATCGACGAAGCCGACCTCGCGCATCAGCGCTGCGAATGAGTCGGCATGGATACCGTGACGCTCTACCCCATCCATCTTCGACTCTGGGTGAAAACGACGCGCCTCAGGTCCAAAGTCCTCGAAATCGGTCAGGGCAACGGAACCGCCTGGGAGAAGACAGCCATACATAGTCTGCAATGTCTCACGCAGGTCTGGGATATGGTGAAGTACCAGATGACTGAGGATGAGGTGGAATTGACGACGGGGCCCGTCTGGGCTGGAGGGAGATTGCGGTGGGAGGTGAGGATCGGAGGGATTAGTGAGGAGAAGGGCGAAGGAGGTTATGTTCTTTGGTGCAGATTGGTCACGCAGCTTGCTTTCAAGAGCTGCGATCATGCCTGGAGCGGCATCGATGGCGACTAAAGACCGCACGAGAGGCGCAATCCGAAGGGAGAGCAGCCCAGTGCCGCAACCGATTTCCAGGACGTCAATGGCTTTCTCTTGATATATGTCAGCGAATTGGCTACAGACGGTCACTCAGCAGATACATAGGCAGAGGAAATAAGTAATTCATATCTTCCCATACTAAGCATACCGATCTCTCATGACTGCATGGTGACCTTTTCTGGACTAGGAGCATAATCACTAACCTCCATTTCGTCCCAGGTCCGGAAAAGCATCCACAATCGCCTTGAAGGCCTCCTCGCTAGCCTTGTTGACCGTTGGGTCATTGTCCCATGTCGCAGCCTCCTCATTGAATCGGTCATTCCCTGTTGAACCCATCCTCCACGGAGGCTGAGTATCTGAATACCAAATTAAATAGATAGCACACCGATAGCGTCGTTAGCAAAATCCTAGCCAGGAGAATGTCACGGTTCCGGAATTAGTCTTGTAGAGATATTGCTTAGACTAACGAATAGGTCTTTTTTAAGCACGATACGCAAGGAGAATGCTGAAAGATTAAACCAACAATGACTTTTCACAGAATGGAGGGGTTCCGGCCTATCATGGAGAATTGCGGGGAAATCGGTACCAGCGGATTAATTCGTTGCTCTACCAGACGTCCGAGAGTGGAGAATACGACAAGTCCACCTTTCCCGATTCTAGACCTCGGGAAGTTTGTTTGCTAGTTATCAACGCTTGGTCGATTTCGCTGACAGATGGGTAGATTTGCCAATGTATATACATACAAGAAATTTACAGTTCTCCATGGGCATACATGAGTCAATAGATATTACGTGTATGAACAGATAGGCTTGGTGGAGACATTGTCAGCCTACGCATCACGATCGTGTACGTCTCCCAACTTGAACAGCTCCAGGGCATTCCCTTTTCCGATCGCTCGCTTGTCCACCTCATTCAACTCCGACGCATCAAACCAGTCACAGGCGTCTGCGAATGACTCGAAAGGGTAATCAATTGAGAACAAGATCCTCTTGGCTCCCACCTCAGTTAGACACATCGCGAGTGCTGGGCTCGAGAAATGGCCAGAGGTAGTAATCCATATGTTCTGAGCGAAGTACTCTCGAATGGTCTTACTGCAAGTTTTGTTCAGACCAAGAGGTTTCTTGACATCCTCAAACCAATGGTTAATACGCCATAAATCAAAGGGCAGGTGCTCGCCCAGATGGCCCATGATGACTTGAAGCTTGGGATGTCGGTCAAAAACTCCATTAGTTACCATCCCAAGCAGATGGAGACTAACTCCCACAGCGAAGCTGAGCGGAGGACCAACGAGCCAACTGCGTTTGGCCCAGAGCTTTTCGTGGATAGTGCCTGTTGGATTGCGGGGATGCAGGTAGAATGGAACATCTAATTCTGTCACCGTTGCCCAGAATTCATCCCACTCAGGCTGGTCATAGAAGATCATATCATCACCATTGGGACCTGCACGTTGGGTATCGTTGACCAACGCCCCTTTGAAGTTATATTTGGTGACACAACGACGAAGCTCTGATGCTGCTTGCTTAGGGTCGTGCATAGAGAGGGTCCTGCCTGACTCAGTGGCCATTCCTTGATAATTTTCGTATACATACGAAGGTCCATGAAGAGAGGAATATATATAAAAGACCTACGCAAATGCACCAAATCGATGCTCCAATCCCTTGATTTGCTCTGCAATATAATCGTTTATCTCCACGGCCAAGGCCTGTGCTTCTTCCGTATCGAAGATGTCCTGCACGCCCGGAGCAGTGTATGATAGGATCATGTATCCAACGCCATGCTTATCCATGTATTCAATCCGTTTCTCGCGAATATCATTGATTTCAGCGGCATGTTTGGCTGCATCGATCGCAAAGAGGCCTGCCCACCATTTGGTACGTTCAGCAAAGCGAGGGAGGGCGAAGGCTTCCTCAAGAGCAATCTTTCCATACATGATTTCTTGTAAGCCCCTTCGAATTGTGGGAGGTGTTAAATATGGAGACAGATAAAACGGTATATTAGCAGTATGACGTCACCGGGTAGACAGAGGTCGTATACATAACATCCCTCAAACCGGGTAGGAGAAAGGACATTTAAAAGAACGTCTAATGCGCAGTATTTCCGAACAGCGACAATTATTACTAATCGTTTACCTTTATTTACTATTACCTACATCCCTGCGAATGATTCATCCGCTCCCTGCAAGACCATCAATTCCGCGATCATGAGGTCAGCGGTCAATGGCAGGTCAGAACAACTCCGTGCAAGCGGGTCGGATACTGCACTCCCGCGGGTATCGGATAGTGATGTTGGCGGCAACTTTTTGGTTTACAGTTAAGTGTCTTAGCCGCTAAATATTGCGGGGTCAAGTGTATATCAGTATAACTGTGATTCACATACTATTTTTATTAGTAATGGTGTGTTGGTTAGTCTCGTTGATGTAATGACCATGACAAATTCCTATTTCTTCCAATGCAATTGTGGATGCGACAATTCGAGCCGCAGCTTACCTGGAGATTGACGTACAACACGGCAAAGCCAAGTAGTACAAGAGGCCTGGTTGTGACAAGGACAGTCAAGAATATTCAATATAAGATTTCTGGCAATTGGAGTATGAGTAACGGTATCCTGATCCCAGGTATCAAAAATAAATGGTGAAGCGCTCGATATCTAGGTTACAGACGAGTCAGCCTTCACTGGAAGGCTGGCAGCGGCTGGACTAATAGGTACCGGCTAGATAGTGAGGCTGAGTTTGGGTGCAGATCCAGGCTTCTTTTCATATCACCTAGAAAAAAGCTCTCTACATCCTAGAAAAAAAAATTTTTCACCCTGACAGGAGTATCCGTTGCCTTTCTATAACTAGGTCATTCTACCATTCAAGAAGTATAGTGTTTAGAGTTACTACCGATGCACTTGGAATTTGTTCACTAGCACTACAACTTTTGGAAACCACGAAATCACCGTACCGTTTCTAGAAATCGGTCCATCATTTACCATCCGGATCTGACAAGATCGCAACTATTTGACCAGTATTGAACGACTACTAGGTATAATTGCGACTCTCGCTTCAGAGGAAGTTGAGGACGATGAGATCTATTATTTTCTTGGAGCATATATACCTCGCCTGGAAAGGCTGATCAAGGGAAAGAAGTTGACAGGAAGACCGCAGAATGTCAAAGATGCCATGAAAATCATTTCTTACCTGGAGAAACTGTCAACGGTCAAGACGTCTCTGAGCGAAACGACGGACTACCTGACCCTAGCAGTGATGGCTCTACAACTGTAACTCAATCAGTACTTTATCTGCTAGCATATTCATCATTTCTGCAAATCTCGAACTGATAGAGAGGAATAGCCGCATGACCCATCGGCAGTATGTCATTCTGTCCAAAAAAAGATCGAACTGCTCACCCAGCAAGGCACAGACTTGTTCTCAGTATCAGACAGATACGGAACACCTACTAACGTAGCTAGATTCACTGGGAATTTCGATTTTTAGATAAACACTTAGAGAGAATATGGTCTTGGTCCACGGAAATCTTAAGAGCTGATAAGGAGCAGCACATCTTTTCACACAACCTTGCACCTAGCACAAGAACGAAAGAACAAAATAAGATACTTTAAAGCACGGATGCAAGACATTTTTGATGTACTGGATGATTTCCATGTCTCCAGAAATCAACATAAACATTCAGATCATTGGAACGCGACTTGTGATGTTCTAACGAGAACCCCTTGACTGATTAAAATGACTTTTATGAAGAAGGCCATTATCTTCTTCAAAGGATTCTGAATAGAAGATTTCATGTTATGATTGTTAGCCTTGATCAAAGAAGACACTTGCAACTTTACTCTAGAATGAGTAATGGCATATACCATCTTGGCGTCTTCCACAGCGACTTTATGCAGTATGAATATCTGTCTTACCTTCCCTCTACGTCAATATTTGGAGACGTTCGCATCCATTGCATCAGGGAATCCCAAAATCAAACCGAGCACAGTGGCGGACTGGAAAATGAATAATCGATATATTCGCATCATGAAAGACGCAGCTGCGTTTTGCCTTGATTGCGGGTATCGCTTTCAACTCTAGAATTATAATCTGACATACAAGGAAACGCATCTGTCCGAGATCATGACCAGTATGCCGGGGGCATGGCCAGAATATTGGCTATTCCTTCCTTTTTGTTAGTAGTCAAGAGCAGAATGGTATGTCTACTATAAAGACAGACACAAAGTACATTGTAGTTAGCAACTAACTGAACTTGAGGGACAATGCTAATGGAGGATACTATGGAAGCCAAGATTTCTACCCCCCTGATTGACTGCAGCATCGTATCTTCTAAGTTGCCGATCACGGTCCAAATAGCAGAATTCGCCTCCAGAATTACCTTCGGTCTCTCGTGGGCGCAGCTATAGGTACTAATATCCTGCTCCAACTGGTAGCATTCTCAACTAGGTACCTGCCACATCGGGCAAACAGGCCGCCGGCAGGAGGATCGTCAACGGGATAGAAGCCAGTTTTAGAGCTAGTTTTGGATATGTTAAGCGCTTGGCGAATTCGCTTGGTCTTGAAATCGGCGACATGCGATGTATCGCTGAGCTATCGCATGGGTTATGAGCCCGCTATTGAAATGTTAGCTAATGATCAACGATATCTTGATGTCAGGTGATCTCACACGCTGTTTCCCTGAGATAGCATTACAAGATGTTTTATTCGTGGTTTCTACTAGAGTGTTATCGAGGCAGATTTTCTATGTTAGCTCAGGGGAAGAGCGCGTGAGGTCACCTGACATCAAGATATCGTTGATCATTGGCTAACATTTCAATAGCGGGCTCATAACCCGGAGGTCCCTGGATCGAAACCAGGACATGCTATATCTTATCTTTTTTTTGCATCTTTTCGCATTTAGTTTACGTAATATGTGGAGAAATGAACAAAATTATTCATTCAATATTAAACTGCTTGGTTCAAACTGAAAAAATCAGCCTGAAACCGAATTGAACCGCCCGTGATAGGTTTCGTTCAAACTTCTAGTAAACCGCTGCGGCTTAGTATCAGATTTGACCCGAACCGTTGAACCGCGGTAGTATCCGAGAGCCGTAATTTTGACGGCATTTAAATTACACATGTAATTTAGTAATACTTGCTGGATCTCCTAGGCTTTGAGGGTATCGAACTGCTTGATTGACATTCCCTATCTCTATTGTATTCCTTAATATTTAGTGTACGACTTGTGCTTCATGATTCACTTCTGCCCAGCTGCTAATATGGAAATATGCGGAATCACGTGAGTGCTAGCCGCTTGGCAACACCACTGGGTTCAACCCCTTATTCCTGTATCTAGAAGGAGGACATCGATTCATATATATCTAGATGATGGCTGTGTGCGAGATAGCTGTGTGCTATAATATCATCTAGCTCGTCCCTATTAGGCAACAGCATGTGTAGCTATCAATTAGCTCGCTGCGCTCCTATTTCCCCTTGATCGCTTCAGAAAAGGAAGCTCAAAGCCTAACCTATTCAGGAAGGCGGTCGTACTGGCAGAACTCCCCCAGGATATCTTCCTCCGAGCGAGACCCCTCTTTGATCCTTTCTTCAGCTTTGAGTCTTTAGTTGTCACCACCTGGTTAGGTAGATAAATTAATCGATTCTGCTAATACTAGCCTGGGTGCTACAGCACCCACATACCAACAAGACTGCTAGGGGGGGGGGAATAAGTAGCTAATTAAGCGAAAGTTATAATACATAATTTTACTAATTAAAAGTATATATCTATTGATTTTGTACTATCGAGGTTTTTCTTCTATCTTCGAGAAGATACACTGGGCAATATCTGTAGATGTCGTTGCAAATGCATCGTACGTTGGATATCAGGAATGACCTGGCGACATCATTTAATTCGTTAGCCACCCTTCTGTTGGGAGAGAAGCTGCATAAATTGCTTCATGAGTGTGGCTATTAATATTGCAATATTGAATCTAGGCACTCCCAGACAAGACTGATAATTTAGAAAAGGAGTACAATAAGATCTACTACACCTGGGTTCTACCCAAGACATTCAATTTATCACAGAGGTTAGGGCCAGACCAGAGATTGAGCCTTGAGTCCATGCTCGACCTTCTGTATCTATTATCTAGCAATGCTATTTCATTTACCAATGGCTATCCTAGTCGCGGCGAGTCGGCAGACTATCCTGCAGAATCTAGGAACAGGCAGCTAACTTGTGACCCACTTACGAGGTCTACTGACCAGGTCCGCTACCTCTCAGCGCACCGTTTTCCAAGGATCCATCTGTTCACATATGCAGATGGTTATCGGCTCATGGGGTTGGGGGGGATATAGTGACAGGAGTCAGTTCACCCTGCAAGAAAGGCTACTGATGAATGAAGTGACACTTCTGAATCATGGGTGGTTGGTGAATATAGATAATCTCGGAGCTGCTAAGATGCTTGATTGAGGGAACTATCTAGGGAGCTCAAGCTGGCTATCTAACTATGTTAACGTAATCCACAGCCGAGCGGCCACTACAAACGAGCGGCCGGTTTTTTTGGCATCTCACACGGTTTTGAAGCTTTTCAACCACCAACGCCATTAAATTAGACTATCCAGTAATTAAATATG
>QEIL01000188.1:0-43022 GCA_003116535.1 Paecilomyces niveus | reverse complement strand
AAACTCTGGTCGAATTGAAAAGCCTCGCTTGTCTGCATCTAGCAGTTTCTTGACAAGGACTTCCTCTTCAAGAACTGTTAGTCTATGGCCATTCGCACGCGTTTCTGATCGTGGTTTTATTCCCTTAAGCCGATCTTGAAGAGTAGACCTAGGTACGCCAAATATTCCAGCAGCTTCTGATTGATGTTGGATTTTCTTGCTTCTGTACGCGCGGATAGCCATTTGCATTCGGTTTTCTTGAGATAAAGGCATTTTAAATAGTAATGGTGGAATTAAGACATGTTGAATAATGGTTGATAGTGGTGGGGAGAACCTGCCAACTCGGTGGTGGTGCCGACTCGATGGTTGATTACATTAGTTATCAGCGCGTTCCGTCTCATCACATTTCTGTAGACTCGCCAGAGTTTCCAAAGACTGAGGCCTTGGTTGTATCTCCCCCGTCGCAGAGATCAGTACTTAGAATCATCACAAAACTTCTAATTAGTAAATTGGTACGAGTCTTTGCAGCCATTTAATGATTATTAGCCTACCATATAGTTTAGCGGAAAGGAGCCGAATACACATTGGTCAGCTATATAGTGTAAATTCGAGATCTAAAACCCTTTTGCGGCGTTTTGCCACTCCCATATAAGACCGGTCTGAAAGTGGATAGACCACATTTAGGTATCTCTACAGCAAACGAGAAATTATTTCAGTCATACCTATAGACCATATACAGTCACAAGACTGCTATTTTTGCAGTGCCACTTCAGTGCCTTTACTAGAAAGAGGGAAGCAACAGCATTAGAGACTAAAAAGGTATGATAACCGGTCTTAGACCAAATATATCGTTGGAGACTAAAAACTACTTCAGACTAGCCCAACTTTTAGTGGTATAAACTCACCCAATCAGTCGTAGATAGTGCGATAGCCAGTAAAAAGAGAACACTGTGCTTTGGCTATATTGGTGGAAGCTTTTTTTTATATACAATCTAAGATTTCTGTATCTCCATGTTTTTTTTCTAGTAAGAGAAAGATATGATTGATACGACTCTTGTTCTTGAAGTACCTCTGCGCCATCAACTCTTCCATCGCAAATATAAAATCTGCTAGAAAACACAAACACACAGACTCCATAGACGCATGAAATGCTCACAACTGTGCCCACTTCGCAATCTTTAATGGATAGAATTGAAAAAAAATAAAAATAAAAAATAACGCGGCGTGAAGATCTGTCCATTCTACCGCTTAGACTGAGGATGATCAAAAAACGCAGGCGCGCATCAGTACAAGTCTTGCAATGTGCGTAAAATCATAACTACCTCAGATCATATGGTTGATGAAGTCCTTAGGAGATCGCTTCTTGAAGATAAACATCGATGAGAGCGCGACGATGCGATGGCCATCACGCGCGCATTGACAGCAAGAGATTCAAGCGGCTCATCGACCCATCGCGCCCAAATTGGTTGCTTACTCCCGCCAATACGATGTCCAATAGACCAAGCCATCAGCAAATATCATCCAGTCAGAGTCTGATCTTCATCTTCGAATAAGCCAACTACCGTCCGTTTCGCGGAGAAAAGCATGGCACGCCAGACTCCAGAAAGCCAATTACAGCATGGCGACCGTAAGCTGCATGGCCCTGAGGCTCTTAATCTCATACCGTCAGCGTTTGCTGACCTTGGGATCCAACCACAGGACTCGATCGAGGTGCCGATAGAGAGATCGTCGCTCGTGCAGCGCCGACAACTCGATCATTAACTGTTTCAAGCCCCGCCGTGAGTTCAGCTGAGCGCTTGGAGGCGTCGAGCTAGCACTTTGGCACTTTGGCAGCTTCTCGTCGCGTGTTGTGCGATTTGAATTCTACTTTCCTCCTCTACTCCTTGAAAGAAGAATCAAAAATTGGCCGGTATTCAAAACAGTGTGGACGTTTCTTGTCGTTGTTTATCTGATCCACCTGCCGTCTTCCCCGCTACCTATCGTTTCCCCGCAGAGAACGCACTGATCGCATATCGCGGTTCGCTCTGATGTCGCTCCAGGTACACGATCCACGGTTGCGCTCACGCTCCAAGTCTCCCAGTGGACGCTCGACTCGAGAGCGTTCCAGGTCCCGCGACAGTCGTGCGCCCTCTCCCGCGCCAGAGGCCGTGCGAAAAGATACCCGCAAGTACTATGACTATGACTCCCCAGAGGAGACACCGCGGTATGTCTCTGGCGAGCAGAAAGAGAAGAGCAATGAGATCAGCGGCAGCAATAGCTACCGAGGAAGCTCGCAGAAGGACCGCTCCGATACTGAACGGGAGAAATCCCGCTATACAGAGAGGCAGAGAGATCGCTACTATCACTCGGATTCGGACGACGATAGTAGACACCAGGACAATGGTCGATCTGCGCGGTCTCGTCATAACTCTGAGTCGGAAGATGAAGACAAGAATTACTATCTTTCCCATGGAAATAGACCATCATCTCGGTATGATAGCTATGACGACGCATCTTTGACGGATTCGGATGACGAGGCACTTGCCTACGGGGAACTGCCAGCGACTATAGCTGGAAAGCAATACAAGCTGTCCTCTTCACCTCAGCCTCGAGCGGGCTCTCGCCGTCCGAGTGATGCTTCAGATCAGGCCCGCGGTGTCCATCCCAGCTACGCCAGACCGGAGCGTTGGAGCTACGCGCAACCATCCCAGCTTTCCCATGCGCAGCCAGCAGCAAATTTCCACGAGAGACGACATTCCAGCTACAGCAGTTCTCAAGCCCCGAATCTTCCACCGGACTGGGCGCCTGTACCAGAGTGTGAACGCCCCGGCTTCGTGCCGCCGGTCTCTAATGTTCACACTCAAAGCATTCCTGGAGCATTTCCTCCTACTCTATCAAGTCCAACTGTATACGTTCAGCCAGATCCCAGATTAATTCCGTCCCACGCCCAGTCCCCGCCAGTATCTCCGCGGCCACAGTATGCCACCCTTTCACGCCAGCAGTATGTGCAACCGCCATTGAATCAGGCACCTCCAACCCCAAGCACCCTGCATCCGGCAGAAGCGCAGCAGGCACGATATGCAAACCCATCGCAGTGGCAGTATGCGCAGGCGGATCCCAATATCAAATACGGATCAAAGACAAACAAGGTTGTGTACACCCAGAGCGATACCAACCAATTCATCAGGCCCTATACCCAGAGTGCAGGACCACAGTTCGTTGAGATAAAGCCAAGCGGAGGCAGGTCTGAGGCCCCTTATCAGCACCACCGTCCGCACAGCCTATCTGTATCCACTGCGAACAATCTGTCAGTTACTGGGGTCCCTACTGGGCGACCGCCGGCCAGTCCGCTGCTAGAAGCATACAAGGGAACGTATCAGTCCATCTCACCGATGCCATCGCCGATTATGATGCCTCCACGGTTGGATGATGACCTCTCTGACCTAGAGCCACTGGATACAACTACCGACTCTGAGCGTCGGATAAAGCATAAGAGACAGTCCTCTAGAGATGACAGGGACCACAAGGAGAAAAGAAGGGAAAAGGAGAGAGACAAGGAAAGGGAGAAGGAGAAAGAGAGAGAAAAAGACCGCAAGGAGAGGAGATCTCGACATGAGGGACACAGCTCTGCAACAGAAAACGTGGTCTTGATTTCACCCGCCAGCGCTCGTAAGAAGGTTTCCTTTTATGATGCGACAGAGCACGCCCTTGCACTACGAGAAGCCCTCTCCCACCACCGCAGCGTTGATACGAAGCCGCTTCTAGATATCCTTCCTCATCTAACTAGCGACGAGATTCTCCTCCTTCGCGCAGAGTACAAAAACCACGCCAAGTTGCACGGCAAGGGGATCAATATTGCAAAACACATCAAGCTCAAGCTGGGAAACAGCTCCTTTGGCAAAGTCTGCTACGCCACGGCCCTTGGACGATGGGAATCCGAAGCCCACTGGGCCAACTACTACTACCAGGCCGGCACCTCACGTCGCGAGCTGCTGATCGAATCGCTCATCGGCCGCACCAACTCCGAGATCCGCGAGATCAAGAGCTGCTTCCGTGACACGCGGTACGGCAACAGCATCGAGAAATGTATGCATGCCGAACTGAAAGCGGACAAGTTCCGCACCGCCATTCTCCTCGCCCTCGAGGAACGTCGTCAGAGCGACCGCGAACCACTGGATCGCAACCTCATCCACCGAGATGTGCAAGACCTGTATCGCGCCGTCGCGTCCCGCGAAGGCGGTGAGACCGCCATGATCAATATCATCGTCCTGCGGAGCGATACACACCTGCGCGAAGTCCTCCGCGCGTATGAAGCCCTCTACCAGCAGAACTTTGCTCGGGCATTGATCGCGAAATCACAAAACCTAGTCGTAAGTTCTCTCAGACACATTTAAACAAAGGGAGAAAACAAACCCTAACTTCAAATCCAGGGCGAGACGCTGACCCACATCCTCAACGGCGTCATCAACCGACCCATGCGCGACGCTCTGCTTCTCCACCAAGCGATCTCCGAATCGCGCTCTGGTCGCGAGCGATCTGAACTGCTCATTTCCCGCCTCGTTCGTCTACACTGGGAACCACGACACCTAGAGCGCGTGAAGAGTGAATTCCGCAAGCGGTACGGACACCGATTGGAAGAGTCGATTGCCGAAGAAGTGGGCAGTAGCGATTGGGGCGAGTTCTGTATCGAGCTGGCGAACAGTTCGACGGATTTAGCTGTCAGGGTTTGAAGAGAATAATATGGAATGTGTAGATATGAGATAATATGATATGATTGAATTCCTCGCTCGACTAGAGGAATGATGAGGGGTGGAATGGTGCGTACCCGCGTTGAGGTTGGGATGGATACCCCTTTTTGGCGTTGGGATCTTAGCCCGTTGGATGTCTGATATCTTACCTCGGTAGAGCTATGTAGTGATTCATGATACTTGGGCATGGTTACAGTACCATTTCTACAAAGCAGTAGCTGCTTTATTCTACAGAATTCAGATGGAATGGTACAATAATTTAATAGCAGAGTTATCAGTACGTACCTACACTGCTCACAAGCTTAAAGTGGTATAGAGAAGACAACAAGATGAGAAGAGAAAAGAGGTATAGGAAAATAAGTGTGTGCTGGAGGTTGCGCACTAACGCAGATTGCGGCGCGACTTTTGAGGGAAGTATGAGCATTTCTCGATTGTTCCGAAGAAGCAAAACGAAGCAAGGTTTTTGATCTTCCAGGACCCAGGCTTTTGCCCTGATATCAGAAGACATGTGAGTCGCGAGGCAAGCTCGCAGAAAACAACCAGGAGGACAAAGGGGGAATAGAAAAGGTCATGGAATCGAATAGACTCAATAATAAGAGAAAACTGAAAACAAATTGTTTCCACCCAGAGAGGCGTTAGAAGACCCGTCTGAAAAAGAAAACGGTGCGCATAAAGAGTGACATGAATCAAGAAACGCAGCGTGGACACGAATACGATCCGCAAGCAGTTGACGCAGACAAGGCACACCTTTTCCAGCATTCTGGAGAGGTGTATTGTCCAGACAAAGAGTCAGGCCTATCCTGTGGTACATCATTTTGTAGCCATCCCTGGTAAACCATAAATGGAAGCGGGGATGCGATTTGTGTATGGAAGCCCTTATCCGCTTGCCTACGTCAAGCAAGCCTTCAGATCATTAAGTCACGCAGCAAAGATTAGAATTGAAAAAGATCCTTGTCCAAAGGATCAAGGATAACGGACATTCGAAGCACAATCATGGCAGGACTGTGAAATGGAAAACGGAGTCATCTACATGACCTCGCACGAATCGTATATCTCTGCAGCAAGTTGTCTCGAGCTAGGCCTCAGACAAGCAGCCTGAGAAGTACACCAGGCCGTCGCAATTGATGGCTATCATGTTGCAGACGAGCGACGGATCTATCGCGGTGCAAGTCCACCTTTGAATCCGGGACCGTGTCTTCCATTGTATCCGTTCCGCAAGGGCGCGGCACCGTTCACAGTGTTGCGATTGAGACGGCTGGTCCGCCATCCTTCGTACCATATTTCACGGCTCGCTTCACGAAGCTCAGATCGCCACTCACTGAAGACGGCATCCTTCAGTTTGACAAAGTCGCAGTGATCCGGGTTGTGTGGGTCAGCAAAGCCCCAAGGGAAGTGGCGGCCAACCGGTCCATTTCTAGGGTCCATTGAATGAGGATCAGGAGACAGGATAGAGAGAGGAATGGAAGGGGTTTCCGAGTTGGAACTGAAAGATCTTTGACTCTTCTGGCTCTTCTGGCTACGTCTGGAAGGAGAATCCGGGGTAGGATCCTCGTCATTCTCAGGCACAGCCTCCAACTCTGCAGTGTGATCCCCCGAGGGCTCTTTCTCAGCATCAGTTCCAGCTGTGGCTTCCTTCAACTCCTTCTGGTTCTCCTCGTTTTCTTCATTCTCATCAAATCGGTCGAGACTGGCGGAAGACGAGGAGTCGTCTTGTTCTTCAAGGGTAAGAACCTCCAGAGGATCGATGTTGGCTATCTTCAAGCTGTCCCAGACAGCCTTTTTCAAATAGGCCATATGGGCAGTCGTCACGGTATCAGCTTTGCTGATGACGGGAACCACAGTGGATTTCCCCAGCAGCGTGCGCAAGACCTGAACATCCAGATCCTCATCCAAAGCACCAATGACACGTGCGGAGGCGGATTGTTTCCCGTTCATTCCATTAGCAGCTCTCTTAGCAGCCGTGATATTTTCGTCTAGGCGCGTAGGATCGAGGATCAGGAAGACGCAGTGGATGTGGGTGTCGCGTACGCCAGGTGAGCGGACCACTTTCATTTCCTCCGTGAAAGTCTCTTCGAATTTGCTCTCAATGAAATGGGTGATCTCCCGCAGCTGCAGGTCAACCATGTTCTTTTCTATACCCTGTGAGTCCCAAAGGGTAAGGCCCACGCGCTCGCCATCGATCTCAGTTTCCAGATAATGGGAAGTGAATCCTGGGTTGCTATAATTCGGCAGCTCCATCTCCTCCGGAGACCGTGTGGGATGCTTGTTCGGCGGAAGGGCCAGCGAAGTGCGCAAGAAGTCCAGAAAAGATGTCTTGCCTGAATTACGAGCTCCAATGACGAGGATACTGGCAGATCGATTAGCTCAAGCCAGGAGGAAGAACTTGTGAGGAAGATCTGCTTACTTGTATGGCGTCGGATCCTTACGCCTCCTCAGTCTTCTCGGGCTGTTGATTGAACTCACCGCGCTGCTAGCATAACTGTATCGTCCGCGGTGTGTCATGCTCTCTGCCTTCGCGTAAGGATCATAGCCCTCTAGTGAGATTGGAAGAGGGGGAACTGGTCCAGCCTGACGTAGAGACGAAGTCCGGCTGTCGATTCTGTTAGAGATGGCCAACTCATCGTCAGGTCTGTCCTTTCCTCCAAACGTCTCAAGCTGAGGTGTCGGTGATAGAGCAGGCAAACGAGGAGCATGTCTTGGGATTGCAGCTTCACGCTGGCGGCGGAGCTCTTCCTCCCTCGCTTGCTCCTTGAGCATCTTCTTGCTCGTCTTACCACCGAATGACTTGCGATCTCCCAGGAGCTCAGTAGATTTGGGGCGACGAAGGAAGTTCAAAGAAGATTTGCGATGGCCTTGTCCATTGATATCCTTGACATTCTCTACGATGGATGGGAGCGCCTCTGGGGGAGGAGAGCGTCCCGGAGTACGCGGCCTGGAAGTTGCGGCTGCCATGTTGGTGAAGTGTTGATGGGTTGCTCTGTCCTTGTTGACTTGATGAAACAAAGGCTGAGAAGTCGTAGTGGCCGATGAAACAAAATTCAGTATTTCTCTGACAAGGTATAAACTCGCGATGAGACGTGTTCGATCTCAAAGAGTTTGTTGTTTCTGTGGACGAGGCACACGTTAGTTCAACATGACAACTCAAGAAAACATCAGGGGAGTCCTCCGCTTCAATCATCCACTGACAAGTTGGTCAACCTCCGCATTTTCCATTGACCCTTGTCCATTCTAACGCTTAACTTGACCGCGAAATAACATTTAATGATGAAAACAAATGCTTATCATTGGTTATTTACTTACAATATCTGTTCACACCTTGTGTTGAACTGACAAGAAGCCCTAACGATTATTCTCACGCGCTTTATGACTAGTCCTTGTTTCTTCGTCAGACTGGGACCGCAATTTCTCGGGATCCCAAAGAGCTACCTAAGGACCTTCACGCGAATATGAGGTCGGAGAATTTGAATTTCCTGGATGGTCTCAGAGCGACCGGTATCTTATAGCAAGTCCAGCAGCAGCAGTTGATGAGCACGGCTGGAAATCGACAACACACTGTGGTTTTCCTGCGGCGGATGATACGGTAAGAGACTGCGAAATGGTTTATCGAAGGTGGTACGGAGAGGTCGGAGACGGACAAATGCGACCACAAGACGCAATGCGGCAGATCGAATGAGGGGTTCTGATATTATTGGCGATGGAGCAGCAGAGGAAATAACGACATCCACGTGTCCAGCAAGCGATTGTCAGTTACGATTTCAACCAGCTCTGCGACTCTGGGCAGAGGATCCCGATAGGCGACAAAGAGAACGAAGGAATCGAAGGCGAATGCGCAAGACGAGGAGGCTCCTGTTCACGGCGTCCCGCGGATGCAATGCATCAAGATAAAGGAGGGACGAAAGGTAAACGGTCCGCGACCTAGGAGAGACAGAATCTCGGCCAGAACAGAGCAGAAGCGATTTTTCTCTTCTACTCTCCGGCTGGCTTTTTTTTTTAGCTCACCGTCGCCAGCGATAAATCCTGCCGCTTGGCCCTTCTCGTGTTCGTCTGGTCCTCAATAATAATATAATCTCATCGCGGAGAACCATTCGAAAGCGCATTCAGGGGCATCAGGGGCGAGTTTCGCCTCTCCCCACCCACCTTCGTCCTCTGCCGCCCGGCCAGGCCCCAATCATCGTTGGTCAAGTCGCAATCATCCTGGATGCACCGGCAGGCCACTAAGCGTTGTCCGTTGACATAGCTTCGTGACGGCTTCGTCCAACTTTACCCGTCTGGATAGATGACCGGTAGCCGTTAGCCCTACCAAATGTTTCGGTATCGATCTTGGGACTGCATCAGAGGCTGGAGAAGTGAAGAAACGGTCGAGCTTAAGCTTGTTGCTCTGCTACCCTCTCTCTCCACGATCTTGCTCCGGACTACCTCAGCTGTTCTTGTGTGACGTCGCCTGCAAAAAAGCACTCTCTAATCGTTTGGTACTTGACCAGATAGAGTCAGCCATCACGAGTTCCGTGTGTTTCTCTAGCCGAGCGGAGTACGGGGAAATTTATGGTGGGTACCCTCCAGGTAACCTCTCCCCATGATTGGCAGTAGAGCTACCTCTCAGGTACACAGCACTAATGCAGCCCGTGGTTACACGTGCTGGGACCTAGGCTCTTCTCCTTTTCGCGCCCATAGTTCGCGCACTCTGTTTACCCCCTGATCACTGACGGCCAACCGGTCCACTTAGTGATAGAGTTCAGGCCACTGCCTGTTTCGCTAGGATGATTTATTATTATGTATACGATGCTTATCGCATGGGATGTCATAATTATGGATATCATTATTATCCACCATTAGTCCGCCCTTCCCCTCAAGATTGCTGCATTCCCCAGCCTTCAGCGTGAGATCTCGGCTATGGTTTCGCTTTCCAGGTCCGGAAGGGCAACACAATGCACGGACTGAAAGGGCAGACGTTCTCCCTCACCAGCTTCTTGAACTTCGGACCATTTGGACCCGCACTGTACTTCACTTGTCCGAAAATCTCCGTTTGGTTGGGCAGCTCGTCATCGCCCCATTGACCGTTGAAATAGAGCCAGTTGACCGGATAGCTCTCGTCATATGGAGTGAATGTCTGGGTGGCTGCGTCATAGCTATAAGCATATGCGCTCAGTATGGGATCCCATAAAACGCCTTGGTCGGTATAGTCGACGATGAGTCCATCGGGGAGATTGAAGCCGGGAATCGTGTGATCGTGGTCACTGTACAAATTGTTCGGATCAGAGTAAGCAGGGGATAGAAAAAGCATTCAACTTCGTACAGAGCACATACCCTGCAATAGCATATACTGCGTGAGTGCCATTGCCCGAGTACCCAATCGGGCGCTGACCTCTCTTTTCGGTCGCTTCGTACGTGAAAGCTTGTCCGCTGGAGTGTTGACTGTACCAGAGCGCTTGCGGAGTCCCATTGTCGAATCGGATCATATTATGCTCCCTTCAGCGAGTCAGTCTTCACTGCTCTAACCTCTTCTATCTGTTGACCTACCAGTCTCCAACATGGTCACCGAATTCCATATCCAAGACGATGTCCCCTTTGTTGTATCTCCGGATATTATTAGCCTGACTTCGAGTGCTGCCGACACAACTTCACTTACGCATAGAAATAGAAGTAGAAGGCATCTACGGTTCCGTTCCCATGCTCATATACGACAATGGTGCAACTAACGGCGCCTTCCGTCTCTCCCTGTTCGTTCGGAGTGACGCCTTCGAACCAAGCAGGCTGTGGGTTCGCGTTAATACCTTCCTTCGACGTCAGGTAGACGCTGGTGTTTCCCAGGTTATTGAGAATGTCCAGGTTATTCAGGTCGAGAGATGAGGTGTCAACCACCATCCGGTTCACTTCTGGTACTGTGTGCACGACTTGTTGCCCAATATCAGAGGGTCTGTATGCGTCCTCGCTGTGCAGCCAGATCAGAGGAGCTGGAACAATGTCAGCAACTGGCTAGCATATGTCCAGGCAAACCGAGGAAGGTATATTGTACCATAATCCAACACATAACTCGGAATCGCTGCGGCGGAGAGCACAGTTTGTGCAGTCGCTGCACCCGCGGGCAACCAGGCCTGAAGACTAGCAATGGCCAGGAGTAGTGACCCGAAAGATTTCATCGCGTCGACCTCCGGAGTATCGTATGTGCCCGTCTGGTAATCGAGAGCTCTCTATGGTTTTATATAGACGCCCCTTGCCTGCCTCTGCCGCGCTGTAAAACGACTATAGGAACGAGCGTTTAGAGAAAAGCATGCACCATCGATCAAGTATATAACCCTCAGAGGGAAGGGACCAGCAGCAACGACACGAGGCCAGCAGGCCCTACAGTCATGGTTCTAATAACGGTCTTCTGATGGACGATGGATTTCTCCTATCAATCCATCCGACCCCGTGGGCCAGCTCCCCTGGCAGGCACACTTCAGCAACAGGGACATCGCGGGGGGAAGTAGCAGAGGAAGTGCGCACGCTATGTTACCGTGCCAGGGCCGAAAAGAGCTCATCGACACTCCTCTCCATGAATATCAGCTCAAAGAAGGGGTTTGGGGCCATGCGTTGGGGGTGCTCTCCAATTCGAGAGGGACGCTGGTGCATGTGGCTTGTGAGAAGCATGAATAACTAATGGTCGGACTGATGCTGATCATGACCTGCCTTCGGCCGCGATCGACAAATCATACTCTCGGCCGTGACCGAAAGAAACTCCACGAGATCCAGATCGGGGAGATCATTTCTGCTATGCAACATGACTATTTTTCTTATCGTGATGGAGTGTGGAAACTTAGCGTGAGAACTATATTCTAGCATCCCACACGAGTGGTAGAGCCATAGAATAGAGTGTGTGGTAGGCCGATCTTAGTAAGAGCTTAGCTACCTCGGCCATATATCATGGAGTGGAGGTGTTGCAATTTCACCTAGTTCCTGACTGTAATTAGCTATTTATTTTGCAGTGCCTCCAGCAGGGATAAATTCCCAGATATTCGGAATATCATCCCTCGTTTTATTACTGCTTCGAAACAGGAAACGTTCGCATACTGGGTACTCCAGCCACAGAAAAGCGCGTAATCACTGTTACAACACGCTTAAAGACAAGCCTCCATCTCTCTCATCCTCACAAGCCCACATAATATCAACTAAACAACCCCCTCAAACCCTCCTCTTTGCCCTATCATAACTGCGCCTCCCCACCACCTTCCTTTGCCTTTTCTTTCTCTTTTTCCTTCTCCTTCTCCTTCCACCTCTTGAAAAGTGTCAAATCAAGCGGAATTCTCTCTCCCAACCACGTCGCGCGCTGCGTATGGTTTCTCAACCCCTCATCCGGACCATCTATTGTATTCGGATGAATCAACGCGCTTAATGGACCGCGATTGATGATAAGCCAGGGAACAAACGCACCGAACTGCGGGGGCGTGAAAAGGTTCACTTCGAACATGGCAACCGGGTGTGGACCGACGGGATGATCGAAGAAGGCATATATGCGGAGTTCGGGAACTTGATAGATGTGTAAGTAGGGGTTTTAGTCTTACTCTTAGGGATAAGAGTAACCTTACATTCACGCCGTATTCGCTCCCAGAGGGCATTGGCGAAGGCAGCTTGTTCGGGATTGCTCTATGACTTCATTAGTAGAACTCTTAAATTGCTTCTTGTAGGTGTTCGATCACAGAAATTGAATCGTACCTGGAAATGATAAATGTGAATATCAAACCCTCCTCTCCGACCCTTATTCAACGGGTCCGGAAACTCTTCGTACGCTTTACTCAATACCCCGTGCTGTGGGTTCTTGAGTGATTTTCCATCTTCGTTTCTTTCTCTATGTAAATAACGGTGGTTCAGCTATCAATAGATAATGCTTTGATTATCTTATGTAGATCTATCACTCACTCTGAAAGCGGTTCCAGCCCCTCATACCCTTCCAGTGGCCATGGATAGGAATAATCAAATTGGGACGTCATCTTTTGGTCTGACTTTAGCTGTTCCTATTTCCTGATGGAAGGGGATTAGCTTTTAATTGCTCTGAGAACTGGTCACTTAAGGCCGCGCTCGGTTTGCCAGTCAGCAGTATATTACCTCAAGTAGAAGACTAATCTCAGTGGACGTTCTCAGATCCCCAGGACGCCATACGATACCACGAATAATTGGCCCTCAGCCCTATTATTACATAGAAGTCCACCGCATAGAAATGAAAGTCTCAAAGTCAAAGCTAGTTGGAAGCTGATCGCGAGCCCCTCCCCATATACTGAGATACTGCGGGGAAAGCGGCAAGAAGTAAATTTATCTCGGGATCTTTCCCCATTTACGTAAACAGAGCGAAGGGAAAAAAGGGAACAAGCTAATCCTTGTGTTTAATATGTTCTAGTAGTATTGATATTGATAAGCATTGCAAATGATGTGATTTGGTCTGACAAAGCAAGGCGGGCCCTGGGCCGCCGTGTCGGCGGACTGACGGACTGAGCGTCATTCGTGCGAAATGCGGGAGGTATTGAACGATGCCGTATATGGAGGCCATAAGATATGATAATACTGTGGCATATTTCGATCTGTTTGCTGCTTATTTGTAGGTCTCAAAGGTAAAATATGAAATCTGTGTTAGAAGTTATAAGTAATCAGTCGAGGTTTGGTATGTTAGTATGATGCTTCCCGCTTTTATATTTTTGTCCGCTGAAACATTCAGAGCTATGAGTTTGAAGCATGAACTTCACAGAAACTAACTCCAAAGACTACATTACGTTGCAAATCCTTAGCTGCTAACTTTGTGTGACATTTCTATTCGAATCAATACCAATGATATTCGTGACGAATTTAATTTTTTTTCAGCTGTCAGTGCAGTGGTATCCTATGCAATACCAAAACGTTCTCTCGTGATGAGGCTATCCTCTAGTCCTGTACCAGTTACTCCAGAAAATGCACGAGAATAGTACGAACGTGCGGGGTATAAGATAAACAAACTATTCTCTACCAGGGGGCCTTGACGTCGACATGACCATCCTCTGTGCATACCTTGCCTCGATCCCACTCTCGACCTTCTCCCTTCTTCGCCCACTTGACGTTTTCAATACTCTTCTCCCTTTCTCCATCGCCAAGTCCTGAGAAAGCTGCGTTGTTTGTCCATCTCTCGACCACGCTCTCTCCAAACCCAGCTTCACGCAGGCGCTCTGCCCCTTTCTTCTTCCAGACAGCACGATCGCGCAACGCCTCTAATGCCATGTCCCAATCGTCTTCTTCTGTCATAAAACCAGCAACTGGACGACGACTGGATTTAGTTGCAGGACCCCCCTCGTCATCGTCTAATTGAACATCTAGTGTTGGGTCGTAACTAGACGCAAAATGCGCGTCAATGTTGCTGGTGTTCCTTCTGTATGCTCCTCGACCTCGAGTGCGGACAGTAGGCTCTTTATTTTGGCCGGGAGGAAGAGGGCCAATGATTTCGTCCAGGGGGTCTGAATCGTCGTCGGAAAGTCGGCTCTGTGTTACAGATGCTGCTTGCTCAGGTTTATCACGCTCTTGGGTCTTCCTGCTGGGACGCGGCGAACGGGATGATGCTTTATGTCGTTGGTGTGAGGTGCGGCGGCTTTCACGCTCTCGAGATCTATGCTTCCTGTGACTTGAAGACTCCGGTGACCGCGAACGGGAACGAGAAGGAGACGCGGAAGAAGGTGACGAGCGCCTATGGCGTCGATGGTGTGATGATCGATCGTGTTCTCGTGCATATCGTGAAGAGCGACTAGGAGATTTTGAGTGTTCTCTACGTCGCCGTGAACGGTGACGGTCGTCGTCATCATCTCGTCGTTGATGCCTCCTCGAGGACCTGTGGCGGTCATCCTCACTGTCACTGTCCCGCCTCCGGTGTCTCCTCGAGCGACCATCCTCCTCTAAATCATCATAATGCCTTGAGCGGCGAGAGTCTCTCTTTTCATCCCTCTCGGTAACCCGTCTTCTCTTTGCTTCTCGCTCGCGCTTCTCGTCATGTCGACGGGAGCCATTTGACGATGACTTCTCGGCGCGTAATCTTCGCATTCTCTCTCTCGCTTCTTCTTCCTCCTTTCTCTTCAGCGCTGCATTGTGATTATCCGTATCTCTGAGAATATTCTTCAGAAAACGAGTATTAGGCTTCGGCGCTCCAGTCGTAGGTCTGGATAATCGTCAGTAAATTACGACACCGTTCGGGGAGCGCTGGAAATGAGCAGATACCTTCGAGGCAGATAAGCCTGCATCCCTAGAGCGGAATATTTGAGCGAACTGTCTCGCGCATCTTTCGCAAGTAGCTGCGCAACATAGTTATCGTTGTTCGTAGGGTCATCGATCGCCTCCCCTAGAGGAGACATGTTGATAAGATAATTGCTCGTGGAGAGGAAATTGGGGAGCTTTGACCACACGGACGGTCTATCAGATGCAGTCTGAAAGATGCATGCGCAATAGAATAAGATTATCCGAAGAATTTCATGCTTTGGTTCCTTTTAATAGTTTCTAGTGAAAAAGAGTCACAGGCGACAACCTGCTGCTACTTCCAACTGCACGCGCTAAACTCTCAGACTCCGCGGTGACTTCACCTCTGCAAACAGAACAAACATGCCTTTGTTTATCTCCGCGGGGAGCAGAAGTCGCACCAGATATCGAAGCAACACTGACCAGATTTTATTATCACCAAAGATCCTATCAGCCAAAATTATTGAGTACTTCCGCAATGGCACCGATATCTCCCTCCAAAGCATTATCGAAATTGCAACAGCTCCAAAAGGAGCAAGGCGACCCGAAGAAACAGCTCGCAATTCTACGGATCAGCGAATCTATCGCTGCGACAGATGACATTGCAAAAGTTAATCGCTCTCCTTCAAAGCGCAGATCAGATGTGTCCACCGATACGCTAGATACGCTTACGCCGGCCTCATTGGAAGCGGATTTGACACATTACAAGGTGTGTTTTGGAAACTTGTTCCGTTAGGCTTCTCTGGTTTGGGAAATAAAGGGCTGATAATAGGGTACAGGAACTCTTCTCGAAACTCCGCTTCTCCTACATAGAGCAGGTCACAAAAGAGAAGTTTCTTCGTGCGATTGTAGGCGACCCTCCTCTGGTTGTTGGACACAATGAGAATGTGGAATTCGAAGCCCAGCTGGCGGAGGTAAAAGCAGAGCTTAAGCAGCGCAAGGAAGAGGTCAGAGTGATGGTTGAGGAGATGGAGAAGATCGGAAGGGATCTCGCGAGCCGTATGTATTTTCATCCCATCTGGGTAGATTTTGTGTTACAAAGTAGATTTGACGATTTTGCTTCCGCCGACGAACGTCGGCTGACCATTTCCATATCCAGGCTACAAGAATATCCAGCTACAAACAACACAGCTTTCGACGCTTCCAGAATCAATCGAGAACCTGGAATCCACAATAGCGACTCTACGCGCAAAGCAAATCACCACTACTGATGAAGTTTCGTCACAGAATCTTCCTCTTCCCGCCACTCTCGCTCTGCTATCAGAACGGGAGGTTGAATTAGCTGCCCTTAACCGGCAACTGGCTTCACTGCAGAATACTCTTCCACGAAAGAAAAGAGAGGCTGAAGCTATGGAGCGCGAACTGGGCGTATTGGAGAGGAAGAAGGGCGAAGCGGTGGCACAGGCTAGAGAAGCACAAAGGAGGAAGCGAGAAGGTGAAAGCGATGGACTGGAGGAGATGGGAAGGTGGTACAGAGGCGCAGAAGAAAGTTTGAAGCAATTGCTGGGCATAGGGGGCTGAAAATGTTTTGCACTTGGCGATATCATGATGGGCATTGGAGTTATGGTGTGGGCGGGAACTTGGGACAATGGATATAGTTACGACACTACTGTATGGGACATATATGAGATCTGCTCAGAAAGGAAGCCAGCTGTATAGCTTTAATTGGCATTGACTTCATAATCATACACCATGTCACGCTATGCTGTGGTGGCCCTGAAACCCCATCCGAGAAAGAAAAATTGTCCGTAGACTTCCTAACTTTTGTTGATCTACTCCTCGTCCTCTTCACCCTCCTCGTCACCGCCACCCTCAGCGGCACGGGCCTTCTTGCGGCGAACACGGCCAGGGCGGCCACCACCGAAGGGAGAGGTGAGGGCGAAGTCAATGTGCTTCTGGGAGTCGAGACGGACCACGTAAGAGGGAACGTTGACGATCTGCTTGCCAACACTAGAATCAACCAGTCAGTATAAATCAATGCCAACCTCGAGCGTTATATGCATACCGGATGTGGCGCTGCTTGATGAGGACACGGGCGTGGTGGATAGACTTGGCGAGACCGAGCTTGTAGACACAGGTCTGCAGGCGGCGCTCCAAGAAGTCCTCGACCTTCAGGGCCAGGACGTAATCGAGCTTCATGCGGGACTCATCGAGCACACCAACACGGACGAGACGGCGAATCAGGGCGTTACCCTCGAAAAGACGCTTTGGGTCCTTATCGTCGAGAGTGAGCAGCTCACTGCGCATTAGAGTCAGTACCTTTCTCCCATATTCATGGACCAATTCCCTGCCGCAGTGGGCTTCCATCTGCGCACAAGACCAAACATGGAGACATACCGAGCAGCACGACGGATCTTCGACAGGGTCAGCTGGACACGCCAGACCTCACGCTTGTTGCGCAGACCGTACTCGCCGACGATCTTCAATTCCGAGTCACTATCGATAAGAAGTTAGGCATTGGAACAACACGACATAAACAACAGCACGCTGCTGCTTAGTGGCCGGGAAGTACTAACAGACGAGCCGACTCGAAAGCTTCGCGAATCGTTAGCAAATCTATTCGATTTCAATATTTCCAAATCAGGAATACTTACGACGACGAGGGACCTTGTAGGTCTTGGAGTAGGAGCGCCTATAAAACGCATTCAGTTAGAATAGCTTCAACATGCGCTTTGCAATCATGGATACTCACGGGGCCATGGCTGCTGGACTGCGCTTTCCGGGTTGTCGGGGTTGAAGATAGAACGAACTTCACGAATTTCAGAAGTTTTAAGTGTAAGAGCGGGTCGAAGTTGAGGCTGGCGCTAAGCGAGCGATGGTGGATTCTGGATCGGGGCTAGCGCAAGGGTTAGCCCTGGAGCGGCCGAAAGTTGCGCACTAACTCCTCCGACCGACGAGCATCGTCAAAGTGCGGCAGAGAGAGGCACTTCCTTCGTTGTCGACAACGCTTCACCACACCAGCACCAAAACACCGCCGAGATGGGTCACTCTTCCGGTTTGAGATCGGGCACGCGGGTATGTTGTCGAAATAATCGTCGATGCGAAAAAAATTGCGACTGGAACGGTGCGCTGACTGTCGAATACAGTATGCCTTCTCGCGCGGCTTCAAGAACCACGGCGTCATCCCTCTGTCCACCTACCTGAAGACCTACCGGTACGAATGCAGTGGAAACTAAGGATATATGTGTTACAGAATCTGATAATTCGATAGGGTTGGTGACATTGTGGACATCAAGGTCAATGGTGCCGTCCAGAAGGGGTCAGTAAAATCTTCCCGATCGCCAAATTGAATGGTCATTTTGGAGCCGTCGATACTGCAGTCAACGGATCTGCGAAGCACTTTTTGGCTGAGAATTTTCACAGTATGCCCTACAAGGTCTACCACGGTAAGACCGGTGTCGTGTACAACGTTACCAAGTCCGCCGTTGGTGTCATCATCTACAAGCGTGTCGGCAACCGCTACCTCGAGAAGCGCATCAACGTCCGCATCGAGCACGTTTCTCACTCCCGCTCTCGTGAGGAGTTCATCCACCGTGTCAAGGAGAACGCTATCAAGAAGCGCCAGGCCAAGGAGCAGGGTATCCACGTGTACCTGAAGAGACAGCCCGTCATGCCCCGCGACGCCCACGTTGTCAGCTCCGAGGGCAACTTCCCCGAGACTATCACCCCTATCCCCTACGACACCCACATCTAAAGGAATGGTATTCGGATGATGCGGTTGTTTGGTGTTTTCTGGGTTTCCCGTAAAAGGGTGGACTTTGCATGCTACGAAGCAAAATGGTCTGGGAACTTCTAGCACTCTTATAGCCTGTGCATAGATTCCCTTCAATGAGAAAAAAAGAATATATCCTTGAGGTCTTCAAAACAAAATTTTCTACGTCCCTTCTGCGCTGACTGATTTCTGCCGGTTGTACTATTTTTTTCCCTTGAGCCTTGCGGTTCTCCTCACAAAATTCGGCAACTTACGACTTCATCTAGAGTCTGTGCAATTATTCTTCCCGGACCATATTGGTGGATGGGGAGAGTTCTAAAAATGCAAGACTGAGCATACCAGGGGCTTATATCTATTTGCCAACATCTCACCCATTAGACTCCTCACAGGCGCGCCTATACTGTCACTTGAACCTGCAAAATTTAACTGCAGGGTTAACTGCTCTATACGCATCTCTCAACCCGTGATATTTTAATCCAGCGACATTTGATTATTGTCTGGAGTTCGGCTCTTGCTTTCTCCAGCCTTATGTGTACTTCCCCGTCAGCAATGATTTCAAGTAGGTTCCAACAACGGCATAGACTAGCCCGATAGCTCTTATAACATCACAGGTCACAGATGCGGATAGCTTACTGAATATGTCAATCGTGGGACTTATCTGGAATTCGAGCAAAGATACTTTCGAGATATACTTAGCTTCAAAGATAAAAACCGTGTGGAGTAGACGGAACAAAGAAACTCAACCCTGGGTGCGACTTTGGTTCTATCTTTCTATAGATATTCCCACCTAATAAAGATAATCATATAGTATAATCAATCTGCATGTCTACATGCTCAGGTGTCACCCTTTCAGCTACTACTATTGTACTTCTATTTCCAGGTAACTGTCGTCTGTCTTAAGGATCTTTGCACAAGGGCACAAGGGCAGGAAGGCACCCATACCGTTTCCTCAACCAGATCTCTGTCGATTGGCAACTAGGCTATTCTTCTACCTACGCCGTCATATCAGTGCTTGCGCTATTCTTCTACTCGGATTGTTGACGAGGCGGTCGATGGTGGATCGGACAGCCACGGCCGGTGCTCCGTCCGATTGGTTGTGGAGATTTGCAATCGGGGAAGGGAAAGAGGACGGCCGAGCTCCGCGAAAAAAAGTTCCCAGCGCAGTCGAGAGTTACTGTCCGACACTTGCCTCTGTTGCAACAAAGGCTTTCTCCCTTCCCTATTGTTGTCCTTTAGACAATTGTACATTTAGTTATATGATATCAGGAGCTCTCATGTCATAACACGAACGTCTTGGACTTCGAAACCTAATACACCGCCGTCGGTCTGATGCGCATCTCTTCACTCGACAACTAGAGTAAATACTTCATTCCGACCTCCTGCCTATGCCTTTCCCAACAACTTCTCACGCCAGCCCTGCGCAGGCGCATCTGGTCAGTGAGAAAGCGACCGAATTTCATCCAGATCTTCTTCCACAGTCTCGAGAGATGGGGGATGTGGTGCCGGAATCGTCGCAGCCCCCAGTACAGGATGCGGACACCAAACCACAGGCTAAGCCATTCGCGCATTTCGTCGCAGGAGGGTACGTTGGAAGGGTTTAGTTTAGCATTATCCCTCTTTGATGCTAATTACTACACAGCATTGGTGGTATGACTGCCGCAACGCTTACGTCGCCACTCGATGTTCTCAAAACCCGTCTTCAGTCCGACTTTTATCAAGCACAACTCCGAGCCCTCCGCGAAGCACACCCACTACCTAAGACAGGTTCACCTCTTGTAACCCTTCCACGCATTGCCTTGCTCCACTTCAGCGAGACCTTCCAGATTCTGCGCTCGATACATGTCCATGAAGGGTGGCGCGCTCTGTTCAAGGGCCTGGGGCCCAACCTGATCGGTGTTGTACCTGCGCGTGCTATCAACTTCTATGTCTATGGAAATGGAAAGCGCATACTGAGTGACTATTTTGGCTATCGAGGCACGAAGGAGACTCCATGGGGTATCCACCTGACATCGGCCGCCATGGCGGGAATCGCAACAGGAACGGCCACAAATCCAATCTGGCTTGTTAAGACGCGGCTGCAGCTAGATAAGTCGAATGCGGAACATGGAAAAGGACGCCAGTATAAGAACAGTTGGGACTGTATCAAGCAGACAGTGCGCCACGAAGGAATTCGAGGTCTATATAGAGGTCTTTCAGCTTCATATCTTGGTGTGACTGAATCGTCTGTTCAGTGGGTTATGTACGAACAGGGGAAGATGTTCTTTGCCCGCAGACACGCTGCCAAGGTCGCTGATCCCACACACGTACACACTTTCTGGGATGATGTTGAGCTGTGGGGTGGCAGAATCACAGCCGCTGGTCTCGCAAAGCTGATAGCCGCAGCCGCGACGTACCCACATGAGGTCGTGCGCACACGACTAAGGCAGACTCCCACCGTTTCCGTCGGAGATGGCAAGGTTGAGATGAAGTACACCGGCCTCGTCCAATGCTTCAAACTCGTGTGGAAAGAAGAGGGCATGGCTGGATTGTACGGTGGTCTCACACCACATCTCCTGCGTGTTGTTCCTTCTGCTGCCATCATGTTTGGAATGTGAGTTCGACCTAGTTAACTATGTAGTATCTTGAAATCCGATTGCTAACTGTGTTACAGGTACGAGGCAATCTTACGTCTGATGGGAGCTACGTCATGAACCAGAGAGCTTGCTGCTGCTGTCTTGCTTCCTGCTATCGTCCCTCCACACCTGTATAATACGACATCACTCTCCCCTCTGCCCACGAACGTTGTTTTTCTAAGGGTAGAGTCATCGACACTTAGCCCTTTTTAGTTTTGCTGCTCAAGAGGACTGATCGCATTGCCGGCGCATAGAGTGGGTTAACTTCGCCTTGGTCATGTTTCAGCCTAAGTTGCTGCTTTTTAATTGCTGCGATATTTCGAAACGTCAGCGTATGTAATATAAATCGGAGGTTTGGATGATAGATCTCGAAGCAAGGCGTCTCATGTCAGAAAAGGAAATGGTTATTAGCAAGGAAATGAAAAGAAGTGTTTTATGATCATGGTAATTAAAAACGTAAACCGCAAGTTCTGTATTACAAGCCTTGCGCCATCAATAATACCAGATAACTCTTCTCTTCCCCTCTATACGTACATAGTGGACTGAACTTTTCAATGATTTTCAATCCGGTGAGTAACCGTGAGACTCATGGTTCAATATAACCACAGAGGACAGAGGGCAAGGGATGTTCTTGGACCAATTACGTTGACCACCCTCAGATAACAAGTGGAAACTCTCCGCATATTTTTCCGACAGCCTGTACTATGATTGGCTACCACATGCGAGCTTATACCTGACGCCAGTTATAGTAAGGTGATTATTCTGATTAGAGTACTCTATATGTGACTTCATCAGATAGTTGAACCTTAAAGTAAAAAGTACCACCAATAGGAGAGTTCTCGATCTATGGCAAGCTTGCTAGTTTGCAAGGTCTGTTCCCTTTTCCACACTGCCTCAATACTCTGCTTTTCAGTTACAATGGTGTTATGTCGGCTACTATAAACTCACAAAATACAAATGACGGAGGATTTGTGTATTCAAACAAGGAGCTTTAATACTTGTTATTGTCAGTGCCTAGCCGTCATATTGAAAGCGAGCTGTCGCGCACCTTATTTACCCGAAACAGCTGGTAAGCAGGCCTCATTCATTTCCACCCACTTTGAACATTAAGAGTATGAAAGGAGACGGTCCGCAAGTGGATCGTTATTTGCAGCAACAGAACAGGCAGCAATGACGTTCTTTATCTATCCTATAGCATAAAACAAGCGATAGATCTCAGTAGTTTAAGATAGCAAGCGACCCAGAGGATTTTATCCCGAATACTAGTTTTTGCACTCATTTTTGCTTCCCTGCCTTATGATTCGACAGTTACACATAGGAGAATCGAGAGATAGGCATAAGGCAAATTTTTGATCGACCAAAATTGACTCTGGGCCTGCAGCTCTACACCAGCTGATTCGCTATTTATTCCTATCTCAGTTTCCCCGCATCTGTCACTCGTCAAGGAATTATTTGCAGACTCCCTGGTCCTGGTCGGGCAATTGCTAATATTCAAGCACAAGTCAGCTCTCAGTTATAAAAATTTCCTTTGTTTTCAACAGTGAATACATACGACACAGAGTCCTGACTGGCAGATACCCATGCTTCCGTCCTTCTTGCATGGCTGACCGGAGGGAATCTAATTATCAATTAGCATTTATGGAGAACAAGTGAAGAATGGATGTTTTATCGAACCATGTTCTGAGCGACAGCGGCGCCAATGAAGGCCAGAGCAGCAATGAAAGAGAAACGCATTTTGACGGAGGTTTCGTGAGGGTATTAAGAGTGTAGAGTATGTATGTTTTGGATTCTGTGGTTCTGTAGAACTTCTAGTTGGAGGATCTTGGGCAGGTATTTATGTGTCCCTCTGGTAATGTTACCCCGAGGGCGACTTGGATCTACCAGGTACAAAGAGTTCCCCTGTTCTAGTTAACCATAGTTACTAGCGTAGATCAATCCACAGATAGAGTAGGGTCGATTAGGAGACTTTTTGTTTCGGTGCTGTGTCAATGAAACTGCTGTTGTGGAGATGGAAGCTTGAGAAGCAATGTAGTGGGTATCTCTGGGGAACCCTATTGGGACTGAGCCAAGGGTACTCCCTAAGAGCCATTCTTGAAGCAGAGACAAAAACACCTGATGAATGTTACACAGATTACTTGCTTCTTGATGTTCCTGACCGCTCCTGATGCTCTGATCTTTGTTGGGGAAGCTTCTCGTGATCTCCACAGTTCCTGGAATATACACGCGTACAATAGATCCACCTACATGATAGTTGATGTCGATCATTAGTAGTCTCTATTGATCTTCATAACCTTCCTTCTTTAGATGCTTCTAGAACGAAATGCGCAAGTATAATTCTTTCATTCAATGTAGAAGCATTAGTAATGATGATTATAGTATGACTACCGTTACGTGTGACCTTTGTGGCTCAACGGCGTAAGTATAAAGAGAAGTTACTTTTGATTGCGTTACGCTTGTTATCCTCTACAGGATTAATTATCAGAAAAAGCCCGGTCGTTTATTGATTTCAAAAGAACAAAGACCCCAGCCGTCTCCTGAAACTCACTCGAGAAGGGATTCTAAGTGGACCATTCTGAGATTTACGCTGATCAACGGCCCAGTGACGCAAAGGTCAATGAAGCTTGCCAGAAACCGCGTAAACAAACATGTCAAAAGAAGATGTCTATTCCACAGTCGGCTCGGCTTAAATGCTGTGGAGGTTTCTTCTCCATTTTCTCCACAACCCGTTTCCCCCTATTTGAATGGATCTGGTCTGTCGATCCTTGTGGTTACTTGCACTTGATTCCACTCGCTCACAATTTTATCGAGAAAAGAGAAACACGGGTCCTCTCTGGAAAGCAGGTGAAATTTCTATTTATGCAGAAATTGAGAGTAGACTGCTATGGTCCACCCTCTAATATACCGACATACAGAGTACAGATTTATCCTGAATTCTCCAACTTACATACTGCATAAAGATGGATCTACATCTAGGCATGCTTAGCCGGAGGTTGTGAGACAGCTACTAGCACAGGTTAGCACACAGGAGCCGCGCCGCGCCGCACTGTGGGGGAGCACACTGGGAAAAGAGACAGCAGAAGAGCAGTGTGGAGTAGCCCCAGAAGCCGGGCCAGCCGGTGTTAGCACTTTAGCGGAGAGTTGACAGCAACTGAGTGGCAGTGAACCGGCAGCCGAAGGATATTCGATCGTCTTACAACGATCTTGATTCGGGTGAGTACGACTAGTCGGTAACGTGATTATTATTATCATCGGAACTCACGGAAGACATTTCCAGATTTCGGTAGGATATAATGCCAAAATTTCATTGGTTGTGGTGATGGCTGAGTCATTTGATGGAACAGCCCCATATCAATTTCCATGCTCTCAGTAGAGCCAGGACAAATAAACAGCACCTTCGGTTCCGCTGTATGAGGAAGGTGATACGTTGTCGTAAGTAGCGAACAGCGACAACAGCATCAGGGCATATGAATTCTTGCGAAGATCCTCCGGAAAGCAAGCAAGGATAAATGATCGCTAAAGGTAAGTAATATACAGTCACCTGGAACTGCTGTCTTTGGCCAGCTGCAGCAGTGGCACCCAACTAGAAAAAGATCATGACTTCTCTGAATTCCCATAATATTTGCCTTGTCTCCATCTATCCACGATAAAGGCCTCGAATACTGGATGCCTTGTCGAACTCAGTGTCCTGTTGGTGGCCTTCGCCAGCCTCGTAGCAGGGTAGTTCATGCAAGATGCCCAATTCATCCACCTCCATCTTTAGATGCTTTTTCTCTTAACGTGGAAACAATATCATTTATGTAGACTCATCCCAAGCCATGACTTCATCATACAGCTACCGCTCAGTAACTGGTCCTTATAAACGGATGGTTTAATGCAGAGAGTCATAGGGTCGTATTAGTGGTCCCTATTCGCGATTAGAATGCTGGTTCAGGCAGAAAGACGGTGAAGACCCCGGTTTCCCGAGAGAACTGGGAGATGTCAATGAAAGTGAGGAAACCAGAAGCAGCAGTTTACAGAAAGAGACCTTTCGCACCGAACTATTTCCTCTCTTCCCTGTGCCTGCTTCATATTGTGAAGGCATAGTTCTGTCAGTGCCTTGAGTCGGGCAGTAGAGAATTCACTGATATATAACACCTACTATTTCATTGTATCTGTTGCACATCCCATATTTATCATGGCTTTTCTCCATGGCAAACGCATAAGCACACCGAGGAGTGCCGATGGCTCATGTCCGGTGTATGGGTCTATTTTCTTATTATGAAGCCAGGTCAACTATTTAGATCTCCTCATCTGATTATCGACAACAGCAACATGGTGAAAAGACTGTCCAATACTACGTGGCCGAACCCTACGCGAATACCCCGCCCTCTTCGTCTACATGGAACAGCTAGACCCGAATCTACTGGCGCTGCCAGACCCGTCATCTTTTGCCAGTCGTCGAAGATCGATGATATACTTGGAGAGCTTCATGGGGAAGCTCAGCAAGAGAGAGCCCGTAGTGATAGGCGTATTCAATCCCTTTATGAGAATTATATTCGAGCCCTCCTCGAGAAGGGTGAACAACAGGCGGATGAACTCCTGGTGGAGCGACAGCAGCGAAAAGAGGAACGAACCGCGATGGAGACGGAGCGACTATGTTGGGAGAGAGAGAGAGAGAAGGATCGGGTAGACTCCTTGGAGAGAGGTCCACGTTGTTTGAGAAGATCGAAGATTTGGAAAGAAGGTTGAAAGAAGAAAAGGCGGAATGCCGGAAGCAGTTCCAAGGGAAGATAGAAGCCGAGGGTAAGAATACAAAAGCGCAGAAAAAAGTCTTCCAGCTCGAGATGGTTTTATCAGAGTACAAGGACATGGAAGACAACGTCAAAAATTTACAGAATAAGGTCGAGATCCTATCCGACCAAGTCAGAAGGGAGAAAGATGGGAGGAAAGAGGAGATTAAACAGAGGGGTCTTCTAGAAGGAGAGAAAATAGATCTTCAAGAAGAGCTCCGTCGTCTAAAAGACGAACATGATGAACAGCAAACGCAGGCAGATGAGCTCAGCCGTGAGAATGTGCTGCTCCGTCAAAACCACAACGACCTCAAGAAAGATTACGCTCTGGTTCTACAACGCAACGAAGAACTCAAGAAAAGGAGTGATGATAGCCAGGCTGAGAATAACGCACTTCGAGCCCAAAACGATGAGCTTGAGCAGAAATATGCTGACCAACAAGTGGTCATTGAGAGACTTGAGGCAGAACACTCCCAGCTTCAACAGCGATGCAACAATCAGCGTGAAGACAACACACGTCTCCTCCAACAACTGAATGTACTTCAAACAATGCACGATCAGGTCCAACAACAACACGACCAACTTGCGGAATCTCACAGACGCCTTGAGGAGCAGCAGCTTGCGCTGACACGCGAACATGATAACCTTCAGAATGACAGGGATTACCTTAGAATCAGATACGGGCGCGCGGTTGCTCTAGCGATACGCTACCAGAAACAGATCACTTCATTACAAGGAAGGTTGGATGCGTTGTGGACTGCATATACCGATTCTGAAGGGAATTCTCTCATGCTTCAAGATAGCCTCGATACATTACAAGCGCCAAGGCTGGGCCCGACCTTGCGCGAACAGCATAATGATGACTCCGAAGGCATTCAAAGAGCACGGTTCCGAAGATCAGCCCTTATGAGGCGACAGAGTCGGGTGACATTGTAAGTCAGCAGTGGATGTTCCATAGCATATCACTGACAGTCATTCAGAAGAACGCGGGAAGGGACGGAAATAGAGAGACCAAGAACTCAACGTGAGCGTCAAGCCTTCAACCGGTCGGTAACTTTGCTCTCATAGAGTCCGGATAAAGCTGGTGGAGTAACAGCGGGACAACCTTGATTGTTCCTTGGTTCCAAATTGCTCATACTGAATCATAAACGATTGCTGTGCACTACTACTTTCTCGATCCTTGTTGGCATCGCAACTAAAGCCTAAAGTCGCTGACGATATTTAATGCTCTGTATGATATAAGCTATAGTATTCTGATTTCTTTAATGCGACCCAACTAAATAGTACTCTCTGTTGAACGGTTTGCGATGCATAGATAAACCCTTGGATCCGAAGTACGAACATCTGAACATTGAAGCAGTCGATCACATAAGGGGAAGATGAGCGGGGTAACCGGCCACCCCCCGCACCATTCAAAGACGATGAGATCCTGTCACTTCTCGACTCTATCTCTTTGCATCGTCCGATCTTGATCAAGCCGTTGAAGGTCACAGCTGCCTTTCATACCATTTACGTCCTTACTTATGCCTCAGAAGTCTTTCGCAGGTGTACCCTGGAACCGTCACAAGACCTAGCACAACTACTTTCGATCTCATCCTCCGTGTCGCTGGCGACCATGTTCCTCGGATCAAAACAGAAAACGAAGCTGCGCTACTTACATGGCTACGACGAAATAGAAGTATACCTGTCCCAGATGTGATCGCATATGATGCTACGACGGCAAACCGTCTTCATTGAGAATTCATTATCCTTAACCGCTGTCCTGACGTGCCTATCTCCGATATCTATGACTCGCTCACACCAGGACAGCTGGACTCTATCTTGAAGCAGCTCATCCAAATACTCAAGGAGCTGCATTCCCATCCTTTTAACTCTATTGGAGGGCTCACTCATGCGCCTGATGACCCAGAAGCCATAATTCCAGGCCCGATTCTCGATGAGTGGTTGTGGTTCGAAGCGGACATCAAGGCTCATTTCCCACCGACAGAAACATATACTACCATCAACGTTACCGGTCCCTTTCCCTCATATACTTCCTACGTCGCTGCGCTCCTGGAGAAGTATATACACATTTCCAGAATTCACCCATCTCTCGAGTTCCTCAGACCACTTCTTCCACGCCTCTCTGCCTTCATTTCAAAACTACCCACCCGCGCCGCGATCCGCACAACGTCCCCATCCGCCTGGCTCACAAAGATCTCCACTTTGCTAATATTCTCTACGATCCTACGATGGAACGTATCACGGCTATCCTTGACTGGGAATTCTCCGGCACTGTACCATTCCCTCTATGGGATCCACCAAGGGCATTCCTTTGGAACGCAAGGTACGGGGAGGCTTCGTATGATGAGAAGAACAAACTCCGGGAACGGTTCGCGGGGATGTGTCGGGAGGAAGGTGTAGACTATCTGGTGAAGGACGCGGAGTTCACGAGTGAATTGTAGGAGAAGATGTATACTGTGGCCAACCTGATGAGATGGTTTACATCGTTTATCCCTAAGGGACGGTTTCTGGACCGAGTAGATGGGTGGATGGTGGATTTAGCGAAGGAGTTGGAAGCTTTTGGTGTCTAGCGCTGACGGACGGACCCTCTCTTCGCACAGTGGTAGAAGGATTGAACCAATTCGGCATCTAGAGTGATAATATAGAAATTTTCCATTCAAAATGGAATCATGCACATGCAAAGTCAGATTATGGGTGGATTTACGGATAATAATCCGGGAAAGATTTATCGTTCCGGACTGGAAAAGACGTGAACGATACTAATCTAATACCAGGCACCACAATTGTGTATTGAGTTTCGGTATATCGCCTGTCCCGAGAAGACACTGTACCTCGTATACGGATGCTAGCAAGAGCCTCACTCTTTGAACAACCTAATCCTGCACTTCCCCTTTTCACACCAGGTTCAGCTGGAAGCATTGCGTGTGCTGTCATTTCTGCCTAGATTTTAGGATGCTTGCGTTGTCTCCCTACTTCAGTTGTCGTTAAGGGGAGATCCCGTAGAGATATATCAGCGTCTAACGAAGCCAGAAGGGCTGCAATTCCCCAATTCGGATGCCAACTCAGCAGCTGGTAACCTTATTCTGTATTCGGGATACGTTCATGAAACGGAACCTACGGGGGTTTTCCTCACTTGATGAGTATGAGGACTTTTGACTTCCTGATTAATGACATGCAGCTACCAACCGCCCGCTGAACACATCCCTTAGGGCGTTCACTATATCTTTCCAGCAAGGCGCAGTTCACTCAGATTAACTATGTAACCAGGGACAAAGGATTAGAGTGTTGCATAGCCCAGATTGTGGTGCCTGATTAGATCTTTTTCTTAAACTGACCTCAATATCTTGGTTGCCCACAAGCTCATTTGAGGCGATAATATTGGATGGATGGGACAGTTCATCCCGATCCACATTAAAGTTTGCAAGGAAAGTGATATACCGCCAATTCTCATTTTATCTAGAAGCGAGACGGCTGGTTATATCCCGGATCGAGGCAGTGCAACAGCGTTTCACGCCCGATGTAGCAGAGAGAGATTTCAGAACTGCCCACAGATAGTACGCTCTACTGCACTGCCTTCTGCAAACAATCACTTTCGTTTGTCAATGGCTATAGCTTTCGACTGGACCAGGATACTACCTAATTGCAACCACGCTACTATCACAATACTTTGGGAGTCGGCATTAGGTAGATATCTGCACCATCACTTACCATGGGTCTGGTGCAGGACTATCCAAAGTTAACTCCAGTTTCTGGGTTTACCCGCGCTTTGACCGGACACGAATAGCTAAGTTAATCATCGGGGGAGCCGAGGGCTATCCATGGATCCCTTCAAAGGGCCCCTGTTAGACATCGCACGAGCCGTCCTGACGAAGTCTCTGGCGGCTCTGCGGGAATCTGTTCCCTGCAAAAGTGATGCGCTCTGACGGATCCATATTAGCAGGCTCGGTGTCTTTGATGCCGAGAGCTTGAGCCTCATCGTAACATAGTATTACGGACTGAGCTGATAACCGTATCCTGTATTGCACTATTGCACGCATATGCAAATTTTAATGCGGTCGAGAGAGTTCACGTGGCTTTCTAAGGTCCTGGGGCTTGAGGAAGAGGTCTGAGTGTCCGTTAGGTACCAACCTGCGAGTTTGAAGGCCACTACTAAGGGCATAAATAACGTCTTTCATACAGTACAATGCGCCACCAAAAAAAAATCGAACAATAACGGCAGGATCCCGTTGACATGGCCATAGGAACGGGTTTGCAATACAATCTAACTAGCAATGGTCAAGGACGTGTTAAGGCCTCCCATTGAATTTTGCTTCCACATATGTCGTATACTCGGTCTAAAGGAAGGATGATCTGGTTGAGGAAATCCGGATATGCCTTCCTGGTGGCTCATCTTGTCCATCATCACCCTCGCCAACATCATCTTCCTTGGCACAGTACTCTGAATGCTGGACAAGAGGAGCGCTCGCTAATCGAGAGAGATCGACATAGACTCTGGCCTGTAACTACGACCGCTAGTTGCTGCCGGTTGTCTTCGCTGGAGTCGGCGAAAATGAGAGGTCGGGCGCACAACCTGGCTGTTTAGGTCTTTGTCGTCAGCCGGCCACTGTCATACTCGTGGACTACCAGTGAAATCGGTCAGAACTTGGGAAATGCTATCAGGGGGTCAGAGCTTTTATCCGCTGATAATATTTCCGTGCAAGATGAAGGCTTGCGTAGGCCTATTGGCGTCATTCATTTCCCTTCACCGCTAAATCAATACCGTTTCGCTATATGCATGAAGGTCCTTTAGAGCGAGACAGCATGGATATGATAACCACCGTGAAGAAAGATGGCGGAAAAAGACCAAAGCAAAGTTGTGCTGACAGTGTGTATTACGCAGTATCGATAGAGCCCATCTGGTACGCCATGTTCCCTGTACACCCACCTATAAAGAATGTCAAATCAGGACTAGGACTAGGGCAAATAAAATTGAGGAAGGCCGTGATAAGGATTCCAGATTTGCCACCGCTCCACTCGATCCACAAGGATCTCGGGCGGGAAGATTTAGACGTAGCCATGATCTTGGAAGAAATCGGCAGTAACGATGTCCTGACTAAGGAGGGCTCATGTGCTGCAGTAGTTCATTCACATTTACGAGTGGTAGCCTAGGCACGTAGACATGATGTGTTGGGTGATAATGGCCCTGTCCTTCTAACAATTGTTGTTAAAAAAACAGGGGTGGCGTTTTTTTTTTTTTTTTTTTCGTCGATCAAGATCTCCCCTGGATCTCAGCAGTTTAAGGCTCCGTGCTGCAGGAGGTGATGGGTCCCAACTGCATAACATCCGATGTATTGGACAATTAAACGCAATTTCAAATGAAACTCGAGGGAATAAGGTCAGTCGCGACCAGTTTTCTATGCGATGCAAAGAATGCAGGACCACGTTGTGCTACTGTACCTTGCACTGCCACAGCCCACAATTCCAACCCGAGCTTTCATGGCTCAGGGACCGGAGGCGCCTCCTAGGTAAGCTTAAGTTATCTGGATTCACAATAATAATGATGGGACAGGATATACAGGTGGAGCTCAGCGGAGAAGCCTACTCCGCTGATCTACGTTTAGCTGCCTAGAGCATATTACGTGCTCTCTCCAGCAGGAAAAGCCACTTTGATGGTACATACTGAGACATCTTGGGCAGTATCGATGCAATACAATAGCTACCCAAACGATATAGCCGCTGCTTAGCATCATCAACCTACCGCCTGTTCGTCTGTTTTCTTCTCACGAATATTCAGTTGGACACTAGCAGAGCAACGAATTGATCTGCTGAGAAGCATCGGCAACTAGCTTCACCCATGGATATTACCCCCACTGTCGTCTGAACTAGGATCGTCCCCATTGTGTACCATTCGAATGTTGCGCAGCTGGCCGAACTCAAGCCCCGCTGACCTCGCTTAGCCGTTGAATAAGACAGCCGATGCTGAGGTGACCGGCATGTACAGAACGTATTAAAAAAAGTTTTCGAAACAATTAAGAGTTAAACTGTGACCAGAAAATATAACGTCTTGAGTACGATACGATACCGAGAAAAGAGGAGTCTTCAGACGCGCCCCATTTCCTGGCTTGCAGAAGACAAGGTGCGGACGCCGTCGACAAATCTACGCATATTCTTGAAATGTTTGTTTCGCGCTGGTGCTGTTAATCCCGAATCTGTCTAAGCCTGCTATCGAAAGGGACGGAACGTGTGCCCTCTGGTCCATCGTTATCGTCCTTCGTCTGCCGTTCATTTCTACACACATCATTGCTCCCTCACTTTTAGTGCCGTTTAGAGGGGCAGGATCTGGGATCTCGATGATCGATCTCCCCAAGGACCAGGTATACGGGCGTGAATAGTCACATCTGCGGATCGAAGCCCTTGAGATGATGGGGTGATGCTTCGGCCGCTAGAATGGATTATTGCTTGTTATCGTGACCCCAAAACTCCCCGGTACTCACACGTTCTGGTGCCCCGCTAGTATTGTGACCGGAAAGTCCGAATTGCATCCGACTCCAGGAGAAAGGTGCATAGCTAGTGGGTCATTAGCCAGTCTGCTTGAGACGAAGATGCTTCGTGGGAGACGGCGAGACACCGACTATTATAATCTGAACTGGAAACACCTCTCGTCGCTGGACGCCACTGGAAAAGATGCATACGCAGTCCGATGCCTGTCCTCGGTTGTTCCTAGAAGGGTCTGATAGGTCTGGCACTGTCTAGTATGCCCAAAAGCCCTTGGCCTTCCTCGAGAAGGATGCGCCACTTAGTCGATCTTCTTAGCCTTTCTCCGACCTGAACAGGTGGTTTCTGCCCGAGGGCCATCATAAGTCCGGGCTTCCTTTTTTGTTTTCTCTTGTCTGGAAGTGGGCAGGAGAATGCCTATTCTAGTTCCGACAAATATTAGTCTCTTAGTTCCATCAAGTCAATTCCTTGCTCTCCAGTGGCCTCGCTAAGCGTCATCTGCTTGAAGATCCGTCGCCCTGCCTTTTTTTTTTCACCTCTATCTCACCCCGTACCCTTTAGCTGGCAGACTTACTTGGGTGTATCGTTTTGTTGCAGCTAACTAAGGAGGGGTGCTCCGTATTTTTACCCGCGCTAAACAGGTGTATAACCCTATACCGGCTACAATCTTTGGTGGCGAACAAGATAAATCTGAGGAGAGCCCATCAATGAGCTTCACAGTGTAGCTGGATGTCTCTTTTCTCTCGCAAGTCTGTATATGGTTGATTCCGTGGCCCAGGACCCCTTTAGCTGCTAGCTGCGAACTCGATATCGTCGCTCCGCATCGTCTGTATCTCCTCTCCATCATTTCATGTTATCTGTTCCTTAAAGCATTTCGCATGCCTCCACACGGACCGCCGTTTCAGGAAGGCTATCGCCTCATGAACCTGGAAGAGTTCTGCGGGTGCGATTATGACGGGGAGAGGACTGTCTCTTACCCTGGAATCGCCCTCGCATCTAATGACTCTTCCACAGTATAGATTCCACCATTCTGTTGTCTCGTATTATGGTTAACGTTTCTTCTAGTACTACGGTCCGTCAACCCACACTCATGCCCCTCCCTCGACGAGTCCTACAAGTACAGGCGTGCAGGAGGCCTTCCCTGGCTCTATGGATAGACAGAATGTGCCAGCCGAACGCTCGTCTGAGCACGACTTAAGGAAGGTGGGGTCTTCCAACGGCGACGATATCGAACCTATCCTTCAGAACATCCTCAGTCTACACCATTCACCTACTAGTATGTCCATGGTCAATAATGATATTTCCACTGTTACTGGTCAATGCATAGGCCAGTTGGAACAACAGCGAAAAATAGCAGCATTGACCTTGTGGCCCGCCGGGAGTGATGGTGGTACGCAGTCGAGACTTATCAATTCGTTGTTCTCTATGAGGCGTTGGGCAGATGAGCAGCTGGAAAGCATACGTCAACAAGGTCGGGAACAATCAGGGAACGCTATATGGTCGTCCACGCCTCTAATTCCACCACGACAAACTCCACGCCGCCGTTACTCTTGTCTGAAATGTCCCCAGGGAAGAGCCTATTCTACCCGGGGTGCGATCGAGCGGCATCTTATTGAAAAGCATACACAGCATGAATTCTACGCGTGCTGCTTCTGCAGTCTAGTCATATTTAGACGCGACAAAGTGAAGGCGCATTATAGAAGTCATGTTCCCAATGGTTCACTAACCCAAGGTGCGATAACGAGACTCAAGCGATTCACCAATAAACGAGCCCCCACGCAATGTATGATATGTCACAAACGTGTCAATGGATGGGACGACTTAATGGAATGCCTTATTCAAGACTGCCGCTGCTCCCATGAACTTGGGAATAGCTCCGAAGCTTCCGGGCAGAACCAGGACCACGGCGGCGATGATGGTGATTTTGGAGAATTTGGTAACGGGAATGGCAATGCTCCTGGCCCAGCCAGCGGTGGGGGTAGCGGGATGCTGCCGCAGGGGGGTATCAGCAACATGTTCGGTATGCCTTCGTACCTTGGACAGGACTCTGGATTCTATGGAAATAACTACTGCTCTTCGGCTGAAGACACTGGGGGAGATTCTAGTCCGCTAGAATTGAAGCCCGAAACCTTCGAGGATACTGACCTACCTCCTGCGGCAGAGTCTGCCATGGATGATGACGAGGGGAAGATCGACCCTCATTCAGATGCCATGAGCAAATGTCTGATGGGAAGCAAGGACCAGGAACCGAAGAAGTCTCATCAGAACATGCAGGATATGCAACCAAGAAAGTGCAGGCAATGTGGGCATATCGTCGGCTCTTGCTCTAACTGCCCTCAGAAAGTCGAGACGACAGTCGGGTGTCACAACTGCAATCAAGATAGACAGGTTCGGCCTCAGCTTTCTCACTCTTTGATAGCATATGGCGAGCACAAAGACACCGCGTATAATGGACTGTCTGACGGAACATCCAAGGGACTCCGTATCCGTGATACAGTGAAGACCATCGATCGCATACTGACCCCTTTAGATTGCTACAATCATATCATCAAAGCCCAGCAACATCTACATAAACCTAGTGGGCAGTTGATATACTCACCAACTGAAGCCGCCTTGATGACGAAACTTGCTTCTAGTCTCCAAGAATATCTCTTACTAGGCGATAACAGCCGCAAAAGAATCCCTGGAGATTTAGGATCGAGATCTCCTCGATATCCTATGATTTCATCTCGTTATGAAGATGGTGATCAGCTTTTTTCATCACTTTGTTATTCGCGGAACGTCGGAATTCGACAACTAAACATACCGAGTGACTTGTTGTCTATCCGACGGATCCAAGTTGAAAACTGCTGCGTTGACCTCACGTTTTCGGACTGGACAGAAAGCCTGCTCCCCTTGGCCCGATCAAACCGTGCGTTGGTCGATCGGATGGAACCCGAAGAATTCATGAACCTAACCGGATGTGATGGAAGCCGTACGCAGCTAATTCGTTCCGTTGAGTTCACCAACGATAAAAGCACTTTTGAAGGGTCAGATTCCGGAAAGGTGCTCTCTAATCATCTACTGCTATCAGTGCGAAACTGCAGAAGTATGTCCCCCTCCATTCTCTGCCCTACTCCCCTCTTCTACACACATATATTTCTTTTGCAGATGATCTAATTGGAAGAGATAGGTCTGCATGTGTCGAATTATGATGCGATGATTCGCGCACATGAGATGTTAGAACACATCCGGCTAAATCCGCCGAATACCGTCCTCTCATCGATGGAACAACTGCATTGTTGCCATGAATCTCTGGACGCAATTGACGCTGAACTAGCTGGGAGCTATGTTACCAATCTAGATTCAGAAAGCGAGATGGATCCTCCGAAGGATCGCCATAAGAGACTATCGGCATTGCGGACAAGGCTACGGGTTATCGCTATGCTGCTTATGCTCCAAACAACCGTTACATCTATGCACCAGAGCCAGACGGCAGCAGAAGATGATACCCTTGAGTGCAGTCTGGACCACAAAAGCATGGATCGGTTCAGCCCCACTCTCAGATTGGGCAGCATCATCCCTTATACCGTGCTTCATCTACTAGAGTCTTTGCTATGTCGGATGAGGTATGCGTGGACGCATATCCCATATCTTGATGTTGTCTCTTTTGTGGTTGATCTAGATGAGGAACCAACTCATATAATAACCATACTCTCGGTTCTGATAATGAAGCTCTGCAATTTTGCCTCATGCCCAATGAGGATCCAGTCAATTATTGCAGATGACAATGCAGACGTCTTCGATATGAGGACCGCACAGACAGAGATGGATGCTGCCCTGATCAGTGTGTCAAGTTCAAATGAGCCTTCGCAGACCGGTGTATTGATTTCGGGATATGCAACGGAGGTCGTTTTTCAGACGCCCATCGAACCTCCAGAACATTCTAGAGCGAGCCTCTGTCTCCCTCCTGTCTCGCATGACGTGGATTTCTCCATTAATGGGGATAGCAAGCAACAAATCCTAGAAGTTATCAAGCAGGCGATTGAAAATGGGTGGCAGATGGCGTCCTATGAATACGTGTGATATGAAGCGCAAAGGAATATTCATACCTGCTGGGCCTAATTGCAGCAGCCGATCGAACCTCGAGTTTGATTCAAAAGAGAAGGAGACCTATGTCCGAATCATAGGAGCTTATCTCATTATCTGAAGTATAATGCAGGAAAGCATTCGGACATTGGTTAGTGTTCAAGGACTAATCTTTTACGCGGAGTTTGCTGTTTCTTCCTTTCTTCTTCTTCTTCTTCTTCTTCCTCTTCCTCCCCTTGCCGTGTTCCAATCAGGCGTCCGTTTCGATTGGATATTGGCAATGGAAATTATGGATTTAACGTTACGACGGCGTTTAGAGAATAATGAACCATTACTGGTCATTTCTTCACGTTACGGGGGCGCGGTTATTTACTTGGTACAAAAGCAAGCGGGTGAGCGTTCTAGCTCCTGTTTTAAATTAGCATTTGTTGCGAGATTTCCTGAATTTCTTAACATATAGATATAGCAGATGTCGTTTCCTGTTCTTATTAATTTCGTACTCATTGTAAGAGCTGCTGCTGAATACATATGTTCTAGAAGCGGGCCGAATTTCATATGGTCTACAACCAATCTCTTCTAAACTGACAAAGTAACGGTAAGCCACCATTATGTTGCGAACACTGGGCTTCACTCAAAAATTCTAACGATAGGAGACCTGCGGTGCATGAAATCATGAGATACGCCAGAGACTATGTATGGAGAGTTATCCTCGATATATTTTAAAAAATGAGAATGGGTCCATAGGATTAATTCCTTGATCAACAATGAGCAAATTAGACATACAATTGTAGTGTAAGACAGTATATCAGCGGCCTATCGGATTTAGGCAGATTCTAAGTCACCTGTCCTTGCCGACACGACACTACTTAAATCACGCTAACCTGCATCTACGACATAACCACATACCTCGGGAAAGCTTTAGAGACCAGATATTCGGCAATTGTTAGGCTAGTTTATAATAAATTGTGCGATAAGGTCGAAGTTCCATATACAGTCATAAACTGCGACAAAAATCAGGTCTTCCAAGGTTTATACAATATACGGGCTGTACATTCAGTGCTGTGTTGCTAGGTATCTCCTGACCTGACACTCACGTCCCAGGTCATGAATAGAGCCACATAAGCTCCGAGAGAAAGCTACCCCCCAATTGCTGGACATTTTCTGGTGAGGTAGAAGCTTTTCTTTAAGTCATACGGGCCAACCCTGTGGTTTAAAGCACTGTAAAGTTGTGATTCTACGCATCATGAGTATAATATACAAAGAAGCAGAAATAAACAGGAAAACACACGTCGTGAAAATATTAAATGTTTTATGAGGGTATCTTATGGCAAATGTTATAATCCACATGAACTGTTAAACCCCACTTGACTTGTTTTTCATCGTCTTCTTACGCAGGATACTTGGCAGACATATGCGTTCCGGGCCGTTGGGCCTAGCAAGGGGAACCGCATAATTGCAAGATTATATGGAGCTGTTATATGAAGCTACCCTATTTTCAAACTAGAGCGCGGAAATCGAGGGGCAGTATAGCTCGAAACTTGACCTTTAACAGTCGATGGCAAAATCTCGGCGTCCCACTACAAGGGCCGGGTTTCCATGAGCTTAGATATTCGCACGTGATAGCTGGGCTCTTGGTGAACAGTTTCTATAGAGTAAACCAAGTAACTAATAAAAAGGCAATCCAGGGATGAAAACCCTAGTGATCGGCTTCAAGGAATGTAGGGTCTAAAGTTCTGGGAGGTGGGTTTATATCGTTGTGGGTCTGGCGAAACATCGAGGAATGAAGCATCTAGGGGGTTCAATATTTTCAAACCAAACAAGCACTGCGAAAAGACTTCCATTTCCATAGAATTAGATGGATATACTGCACTGTTGACAGAAGCTTGGCCAATCCATCTCTCCAGCCGCGGGGACCTGCAGCTTCGTTCCGCATAAGGGCGGAACTACCCATCCATACTGAGTAAACTTGGAGTATGGAGCTCACATTTTATGACGGTTCTTCCTTAATGGGTACTACAATTATTGCCCAATTATGCCTCCTAAGAGCGCAGAAGACCAGCGATGGAATGCTTAAGCTACAATGTCATAGGAGCTTGTCTTATCTATGAACACAAGCGATGTAACTGCGATGGGTGGGACGGTCCACTTATGATATTTTAATTAGTTGTAGATCTTCTGGCAGAATTTTGTTTTTTCTTTTGATATCTGACCCATCTATATATTTTCTCACGACCGGATCGTAAGGTAAGTGAAATGGAAGCGCAACTGGGAAACCGAACCGGGATCTGTTCATTGGGTTTCGCTTGTTGCGAGTGGTTATCGTTATAGCTATTGGCAAAGGCTAGAGGGTGCGTGGAACAATCCTAGGGTTGTGACACGACATCTACGCTGTTGCCAATGGTTCTCAATATGGAATTGGAGATGGGAAAGCACTACCCCCTAGGTGAGCATTCATCTGAATTGCGAATCGAAACATAGATGTGTTGCTCTAAAGCACGTCGATGGATGAAAATATTGACTCTATATTAGGATCCAAAGATGATATTCAAATTCACGAGCTACGCGAAAAACCGTCATTGTCTTCTCTCGGTACACCTGGCCCATCTCGTCATATATCTCCAGCACAGAATGACCACAATACAGACTTAAGGAGAGACTTCCCAACGGTATTAGAAGAATTGACTCTTGAGCTGCGTTTGATCATATCCTCTGACAAAAGAAACCAGGCTAAGAAAATATTCATCGAAACTACAGTGAACCTTGCCAATTTCACTGTCACTCTTGGCGCATCTCTTCCTAGCGGAGCTGAAGACTCACTTGACAAAGCTTTCGGAGTGAAATCTCAATACCAAATAACTTTGCCTGTCTCTGTATTTTTGATTGGATATATATTCGGGCCTATCATCTTCGCTCCCCTGTCCGAATCATGGGGTCGACGACCTAGCTATCTCGTCTCTTTTGCTATATACACGGCGTTCACGTTAGGCTGTGCCCTGGCGCCGAATTGGCCTGCCTTTTTATTCTTCCGCTTTATGCTTGGTTGCGGCGCTTCGGCACCGCAAACGGTCTCCAGTGGGCTTTTCTCGGATATTTATCAAGATCTGGGGCATCGAGGGCGAGCAGTGACGATGTTGGGACTTACGAGTAGTTTAGGTCCGCTGGTCGGGCCCATCATATCGGGATTCACATCAGCACGGCATTGGCAATGGCAATTCTGGATATTACTGATCCTTGAGGGCGTCAATTGGCCAGTGTTGTTGATAATGCCTGGTAAGTGTTTGCATACTCATCATTCTTTCTCGAAATGTTTTGCTGATTGAACTTCTACAGAAACACTAGCTACGAAACGCAACGCTCGCAAAGCACACAACAAAGAGGAAGCTCGACTCTCAATTTCCAATAGGAAACATGAGAAATTCTCGCTCCTTATTCTCACTCGCCCCATTCGAATGCTTGCGGAACCGATCGTCTTTTTTGCTGACATCTTCTTGCTATATCAATATGTCATTTTCTACCTCTACTTCGGAGCATATCCAATCGTCTTCTAGAATACATACGGCTTTTCTCCAGGCTTCTCCTCTTTAATGTTCATCCCAACGGGTATTGGTGCTGTGCTTGGAGTATTTGTCTTCCTTGCCTGGGATGCATACCACAAACGCGCAGTCGAGCAGCGGAAACCATGGAGTCTCCGGGAAGAATATCGACGACTCCCACTAGCATGTCTGGGAGGTCCACTTTTTGTGGTATCCCAATTCTGGCTGGGCTGGACGGCTCGTCCCGATATCCACTGGATCGTCCCAGCGTTATCCGGAATCCCACTTGGAATGGGCACTGATCTTAACGTGCTTGCACTCAATAACTACCTCGCCGACGCATATGACATGTACAGTTCCTCCGTTTTGGCGTCGAGCGTCTCCCTTCGCAACATTGTTGCCTGTTTGCTCTTAACATTGACAACTTATCCACTATACCAAAACCTGGGTACCGCTTGGGCTTGTACTCTGCTGGGTTTTCTGTGTGTGGCGTTGGTTCCAATTCCCTTCGCCTTCATCCGCTGGGGCCCGATGATGCGCGTGCGCAGCCCGTTCTGCCAGAAGCTTGCGCAAGACCGAGAGGGAACCTCCAGTCAAGAGCAATTGGTGATGTGATAAAAAGGCATGCATGGAACGGAATGCGGAGAGCAACATAATACTTGTTGCGACTCTGCTGGGATATGGGGAGGACTGTATTATGCTGGTCGTGCTATGAAGAATGGTGTCTATGGTGAATTCCCTGTGACCTTCTCCTATGCAAATAATTTACCGTGTTACATGTATTCCCCGCTATATATGAGATAGAGTCTATGCTATAGAAATCTCCATATGTGAGATGCTTGTGTTTTGTGCTGCACAAGTGAGACTTGTACTATAAAAGCTACCAATGATGATAACCCGATTAATCGAAAACAATATATAAATAGTAAAAGAAACTAGGATAAATAGCTAACCTTATTGCAAAAATGGAGTCACTGTCGATCCATTATCGGGGGATCATATCGAAATTTGTACTCATCAGTACACATCTAGAAGCTGGACAAGAGCAGTGAAGCTGCATATCTACTTGTACAACTTGACTATTGGGTTGCTCTCTGTTGATGTGGACTATTGGCGTTGTATGGGACAGGTGATGATTGGTGGGTTGCTAGTGAATGTAAGATAATATACCGTGTTTGATCACCTGACGATCGTCCCCATCTGACGATCGATTTGTAGAACACCGCCATTTCTTCAACTACTCACCAATTCATCAATATGGATCCTATTTTATTAGCTCTTGAAGATTCGAAGACCTTAAAGCCTGGCGAGTAACCTAATTACACTGAAACTACAAAAAAAATAGTGTCAACCGGATAAACCTGTCGCGAAGACACCGCGGTGTCCAAAGCAGTCAGGATGTCACGACCCTAGACCAAGGGTATATATTTCACAAATTCTCTTTGATTTCTTTCCTTTTTCCTCCTTAGCTTAGTCTTCTCGAACGATGTCGCCTAGCTAGTTAGATAGCTTCAATAGCTTCAATATTACTACTAGATTGGACGTCACACAAGAGACCTAATATGAAAATCAACGAATTCTCAACAACCAACAATCGAAAACACTTATCAAGTAGATAAATGAGCTTACAGAACGTGGTCTATCTCCTTCCCATGAGATATTACGGAACTTTGCAAAAGAAATCGTTGGAAAGAAGCCTGGAACACACTGGCCAGTACCGTTCGTCAAAAAAACATCAACACGAGCTTCTTGCAGCATGGACTACTGCTATGGACTCCTTGAGTAAATGAACTGATTCTCCCTTCAAATATTCATTATGTTTTGAACTCCTACACCAAAAACTTGAGGAATACAATATGGAACCCCAAAATACCTACAACATGGATGAGAAAAGTTTTATGATCAGAGCGTAGAAAAAAGGGAAAAGAATCTTTTCTCGACGTCGCTACGAACAAGGATTCACCAGAAAAATGATACAAGACGGGAATAGGGAGTGGATCACGGTGCTAGCTTGTGTTTGCGCTGATGGGACGTCTCTATCTCCAGGTCTGATTTACAAGGCTGCTCCAAAAGGACTACAGGATATGTGGCTACAAGCCTTTGATCCTGATCAAGACAAATATTTTTTTACCTCATCCCCAAGCGGGTGGATTAATGATGAGGTGTGATATCGCTGGCTAATTGAAATTTTCGACAGAGAGACGAAGGCGAAGGCAGGGAGGAGCTGGGGACTCCTAATCTTGGATGGGCATAATTCGCATACTACAAAACAATTTATCGATTACTGCGATCGCAATAGAATACTCCTATTACTCTATCCACCTTATTCAACATATACTTTGCAGCCGCTTGACGTTAGTCTCTTCAGTCCGCTTGCAAGGGCATACAAAAACCAATTTGACACGTGGATGAATGACTGCCTTGGAATATCCCGATTTCAGAAGAGAGACTTCTTCGATCTCCTTCTGCCTAGCTGGGAGATTGCTTTTTCAGCGTCAAATATCAATAGTGGATGGAGAACGACTGGTCTTCATCCCTTCAACCCAGGCATCGTTCTCAAGCGCTTTGAGAAGAAGAATCACGAGAGGCCTTCCTCTAGTGAGTCATCACAATCTATCTTAAAGGCAGAGGACTGGCGACGCATCAGACAACTTCTACAAGATATTGTGGAAGATATATATGATCGCAAAGCTCAAAAGCCTTCCAATTTAATGATCAATCTGTCAACCGAAATATACTTCTAAACACCGTTGCGAAGGTTTACAACGTGCTTTGTTTAAAGGGGAGGCGAGGGGCAGAGGTGTCAACCCGTGAGGTGAAACCCAGATGAAACTGCCAAGAGCTAGGGGACGAACGATCTCCTAGATAGTTATATAGAACCCCTCTAGACTGCTGGCATAGGAGAGCCAGCGATCCGTTCTGTTCTATTC